>PITA01028323.1:0-19558 GCA_004023965.1 Spilogale gracilis
AGGGAGAGCAGGAGGCGCAGGGAGGCAGGGGAGCAGGGGGAGAGGGCCAGGGAGCCCCATCTCAAAGCAGCCCTCTTCTCCCAGGTTCGTGAAGGACCGGCGCCCATCCATTTCGCCCAACTTCAACTTCCTGGGCCAGCTGCTGGAGTATGAGCGCAGCCTGAAGCTGCTGGCCGCCCTGCAGGGTGACGGGGTGTCCCTCCCGGGCACACCCGAGCCCCTCCCGGGCCCCGCGGCCCCACCGCCGCTGCTGCCACCACCTACCTCAGAGAGCGCTGCCACCGGGAGCGCGACGGCCAGTGCAGCCCGGGACAGCGCCTTCGGGGAGCTGCCCGTGCCTTCTGTGGCCCCAGCCACCAGCGCACTGCAGCAGGGCCTGCGTGGCCTGCACCTGTCCTCCGACCGCCTCCAGGACACCAACCGCCTGAAGCGCTCCTTCTCACTGGACATCAAGTCGGCCTACGCCCCCAGCCGGCGGCCCGACGACCCCAGACCCCCCGACCCTGGGGAGGCGCCCAAGGTCTGCAAGCTGGACAGCCCGTCGGGGGGCGCGCTGGGCCTGCCCTCGCCTGGCCCCGACAGCCCGGATGCGGCACCAGAGACACGCCCGCGCCTCCGCCGGCGGCCCCGGCCTCCTGCCGGCTCCCCGGCCCGCTCACCGGCTCACGGCCTCGGCCTGAACTTTGGTGATGCCTCCCGGCAGACTCCGCGGCTCGGCCTGTCGGCCCTGTCGGCACCCGGGCTCCCTGGCCCCGGCCAGCCGGTCGGCCCCGGGAGTTGGGCGCCACCGCTCGACTCTCCGGGCACACCGTCGCCCGACGGGCCCTGGTGCTTCAGCCCGGAGGGCGCACAGGGCGCAGGTGGCGCGCGGTTCGCACCCTTTGGCCTGGCGGGCACGCAGGGCGCAGGGGCTGGCGACCTGCGGCGGCGGGAGGCGGCAAGGGCCGAGGCCAGGGACGCGCGGACCGGCTGGCCGGACGAGCCGGCCCCAGAGACGCAGTTCAAGCGCCGAAGCTGCCAGATGGAGTTCGAAGAGGGCATGGTGGAGGGCCGCGCGCGCGGCGAGGAGCTGGCTGCCCTGGGCAAGCAGGCCAGCTTCTCCGGCAGCGTGGAGGTCATCGAGGTGTCCTGACGCTGGCCGGGATCCAGGGCTCCGCTGCCCTCGGCTCCCTGGTCCCAGCCGCCAGCAGCGGGCCCACTATAAATATATATTATATATAATGCAAAGAAAGGTAAATGGTTTTACTGCGATTTTTATCGAGAAGTAAATATTTCGATTTTTTATTTATTTAAGCTGTTCATTCTGGCAATGATTTGGCAACAGTGCGGGCGGTCCTCGGAGCTCTATTTTTACTGACTGGTATTTAAACTGAAACACACGTTTCTAAGCAATATGAGGCCACCTTCAGTCCCAAGCTGGGGTGCCAGGCCTGGGGTCCCTTCCCTGCCCCCTCTGCCCCAGGAAACACTGCTGACCATTGCAAAGAGGCCGTGGAGCTTTCGTGCACTTTTTACATAAGAAAAAGGGGGAAAAAAAAGAGAAAAAAAAACTTTGCCACAAACTGAGCCGCAGAACTTCCCTGTCCTTCCCTCCCCCTTCTCCACTCCTTCTCCGCTCCTTTTCTCGGGCTCTGCACCAAAGTCTAGGTGGGGGAAGTGTCTTAGGAGCTGGGGTGTGGCCCAGGAGGCTCTGCCAGCAGGAGACACCCCCACCACCTACCCCCTGCCACACCCCCTCCCACCCTGCCTCTCTGTGAGGGTGTTCCGAGGGGCTGGGGATAGAACAGGATAGGGGCTCAGCGAGTGTCAGGTGATGTGGGTCCCCGGGGCAGCGATGGAAGTGGGATGCCCCCCACTCCTGCCTGAGCCTGTGCCCAGTTTCATGGGTTCAGCAAGGCTGAACAAGGCGGCTCCCCTCTCCGCCACTTTGCGGGTGCTGCCTAGCACCCCCTGCCAGGTGGGAGGAACAACAGGAGGAGAGGAGCTCGGGCCCTGGGGGTATCAGACAGGAGGAGCTGGGCTAGCCAGTGCTGGCTACACTGGTCACAGGACAGATGGATTTAGGGTCTCGTTCCGGGCTCTTCCCCCACCCAGCCCCCAGGTCCCAGGCTGGACGTGGAACTCGAGTATGTCCCTACAGGTACAGGGCCTCCATAAGGAGTCCGCTGCCTTGCAGAGGGAGGGGCTAGTAAAGCACCTGGCAGACCCTTACTCTTCCGGGGAATGGGGGTCCTTAGCTCTGGGAGGGCCGTCTCCAGACAGATGAAGACCCCTGATGTGGTCAGACGCAAGTGTCCCCCACGCCTGCCCCCAGCCCCCTGGGGTCCTTGGGGAAGAGCCCTCTCACACGCCCCTTTCCTGGGGAGCTCTCGCCTCTTCAGCGTCCCTGGTGTCTTCAAGGTGATAGGCCAGGTGGCTTTTTGGCCCCGGGGTCCCGCCTGGTGGGAAAGGCAGGGAAAAGGCCCTAGTTGTCCCCACACCCTCTTGGGTCACTGGGCCCTGTAGCTTTTGGAGGCAGAAGTAGATGTCCCCCAACCTTCAGATGTCCTAGACTCTCTCGGGGCGGGGGGGGGGGCTGGTCACCGTGGAAAGAGGCCAGGGGCTTGGGAGGAGGGCAGCTGGGCCGACCGAGGTCTGGGGGCAGCGGCCTGTGTGGCGGTCTCTTCCGTTCATTCTGCTCACCCACAGCCCTGTGCACCTGTCACCCCTCCTTTAAGCAAAAGTCCTCTTCCTGTTCCCTGTGTCCCCACTCCGTTCCTGAAGAAAATAAGCTATCATCGTTGTGTTTGCAATCTATGGATTAGAGGTTTAAGTATTTATTATTGGTTAATTATTATGATTGATTATGTAAACTTGCCTTCTGTCTGTCTATCGCGTTGGGTTTCTGCGGTGACCCTGGGTGTGGAGGGTGCACTGGTCCCCACCTCCGCACCCCACCCCTGTAGCTGTCCAGGAGACAGTGGTCTGGGGCCACTGGTTGGGCCCCGAACTCTGGAGGCAGGTCCCAAAGCCCCTGTCCTTCCCTCTCTCTGCCCTCTGCCCTTTATGTAGGGCCGCCAGCATCTCTTGTGACTTTGGTCTTGGAGTGTGGGGGTTTCTTGCTCTTGAGGCACTGATCACCCCAAGGTGAGCAGCTGCAATGTGGGGGGAGGTCCTGTCCCAGCCACCCCTCTACTGTCCTGGGGTGGGGGAACCGGGCCCCAGCCCTCTCCAAGTCTCTCAGCCCTCCCCCCCTCCCCCCACCCCTGGCCCTGGCATTGGGGGGTCACCCCAGAATGGACCCCGCCCCCTCCTATGTGCTGGCAAGTCCAGAGGAGGGGAGGTGGCAGGGCCCCCACTCCTGCCCTGGAACCCCTCCCTCCCCCAGCGCGGCCACACTCTGCTCCCTGTCCTGTCCCCTTCTTTTGTATTTGGAAACAAGTGTTGTAATAAATCCTGAGATAGATGTTTTCTCCATGCCTCTGGCTGCCTCTTCCTTCGCCGGTGGGTGGGTGGAGCGGAGAGCGTGGGGCAGCGGCCCTGGAGGCCTCCTGAAGCCGGGAGGCCGGGCCAATGGGCCCACAAAACCAAGCCAACTTCTCCAGGACCCATGGCCTGGGACCCGGAGGGCAGATAGGACAGGGTAGGGGAGCCATGCTGGGGGAGGGCTCTGCCTGGGGAAGGGGCCCCCGGCTGCCTCCTGGAGCGTACAGCACCCTTGTTGCATGCTACTGAAGTTTTTAAAGATTTACTACTCTGTCCAATAAAAACGCGGTTTTGTGCCCAGCCTCCCCGCCTCCCCGCGGAGGCCCCGGAACCCTTGGCCGTGTCTCCGCACAGCTCTGTGTGCGCGCGCCCGACGCCGCACGTCGCCTTCCTTTCCAGCAGAAATGGGGGTTGGCCACACCGTGTTTGCAACTAGCTTTTTACTTATTGAAATTACCTGTTGAAAGAATACACACGTGCACTCTAAGCACCAAAGGCTCATGAGGGCATCTGGTGGAGGGTACTCTTGCCCCCAGTCCCTGGGCTCAGCCCCCACGCTGCCTGCAGACCTCCGGGCTGGGGCGCGGGGACCAGTGCGCCTGCGCTCTGTGCTCTCCCCATAGTGGGCAGCCCCGACGGCAGGGGTGGGGCTAGTCCCCCCAGTGTGGCGACAGCCGCAGCTCTTAGCAGTCAGGCATTCAGGCAGGGCTCCCCTGGGACAGATTTCAGACCCTAATCCTCTGGGTCACTCCAACGCCTCCCTGGACGTTGCCATAGCGACGGCTCCTGCGCACTGGGCTGACTGTGTGCCCGCTATGACCACAGGCATCCGGGCCTTTCCTGGGAACGGCTCTCCCAGGCTCCAGGGTGGCTGCCGGACAGGTCTGTGCCCTCAGCCCCATGGCCCTCTGGTTAATGCCTCTGACCCTTCTTGGAGCGTGCTCCTCCTTGCTTCTTCCTAAGGCTACCGCCCTAGGTCCACGCAGCAGGTAGGCTAAACCGGGGCCAGGGGCCAGACTTCTGCCTGCGGCGAGCATGGGAGCTCTGCGCACATGAGGACCCGCACACACGTGCACGCGGGGCATGTGCCAGGAGGCTGGGAGAGAAGCCGAAGCAGGCCACAAGCACAGGCCTTAGCTGGCCCCTCTCTAGGGGCTGTGGGAGAAGGCAGGGTTCTTGAATCCAGCATCCCTAGGAGCCCTCAGGAGACCCAACACCAGAAGCACGGGGCTGTCGCTAAAGCATGGCTATTTTTAGCTCAAGAACATCTATTTATAACTGTGGCAGCCCCTTGGAGTCCATAAAACCCAGGAGTGGAAGAAAGCTGAGGGCTGTGTCCAGCCCCACGGTGTTCTGCCCACGGAGGCCAGGGAGCCCCTGCAGCTGTAGGAGGCCGGCTGATGGCACCTCCCCCAGGACGACCTACTGGATCACAGAAGGCCAAAGGACCCTGGGGGTGGTGCAAGGACGCACGTGGGCTGGGGAGATGCCATCTACCAAGTTGCCCAGGCTCCTGGGGGTCACCTGACCCAAGGGCTGGAGGAAGTAGGTGGTGAGCTCGGGCCTGCACCCTGAGGGGGCTGGCCTCCACCGGCTCTCAACGACACAGTGGGCACCGTCTCCACTCCCCGCCCCCCCCTTGGTCAAGAGCTTTAGGCTTTTGCTGGGTCTTGGATGGGTGAGTGCGTGGTCAGTGAAGGGTTGTTCTATGTGGGTCTCGGCCTGTGGGTGGCGATGCTGGGCTTGCCCCGTCCTCCCCTGGCCCTGCACTACTGGAGGTGGGCCACCGGATGCCTCTCCCCACGGGGGCCAGTGTCGTGGCTGGACGGGCCCCGGGGGTCCCTCCTATGATGACAGGACACACTTGAGCAAGAGCCGTCAGGGGGCTCCCAGGAAGCTCCATGACTCACGGGTCCTGGGGCCGCACAACAAAGGCGCAGGGAGAGGGGGAGGCAGCGTGGCCTTCTGTCTCTAACTCTTCGGGGTGGGGTGGGGGCTGAGGTCCCTGAGTGGTTGCCTGGGTAAAGCAGAACTGCGCGGGTGGGGCGGCCGGGCTCCCTATCCCGCTGGGCAGCTAGCAGCGTGTTGATTTGAGTGGATGTTTTTGAAGTGGCTCCGTCAGCAATCAAAAGCTTAATGCCAGGCACTTTCGCTAACAGTGAAAAACACTGCTCGACAGGCACATATTCCTGGGGGCCGGCGGGTGCCTGGGTTATATGGTTCGGGCCAATGGGGGTGTGGGGCCGGGTGGACCAAGGGCGGTCTGTGGGTGGAGGGATGAGATGGCTGGCGGGCGGGTGGAGAGCTGAGCGTGCGGATGTGTGGAGGGATGTGTAGCCGGAGAGCAGCTCGTGGGGGAGTGAGTGTCGCGAGTGTCGCGCGGGTAGGTGACGGGTGGATGGGAGGTTCACGGATGGGTGAATGGGAGGAAGATGAGGAGGGAGAGACACAGAAGGTGGGCGCATAGTCATAAATTCTATAGTACCCTTCTGCTAGAGCCCTGTGCTTACCTCCATCCTAGTACCGGCATGTGGAGGGCCCCCAGTCCTGCTTAGAGAAGATGATCAGTAAATGTTCAATGCATAAACCTCAGGCTCGGAGACCCAGGTCAGCCCTCTCCAGGGCCCAAGGAGGTGCCAAAAGAGAGGCAGCGGGCCCAGACCGGAGGCACCTGTGCTAAGCCCTCAGCAGCAACCAAGACTGGACAGCCCTCCTAACTGCAGCCTCCTCTCCCAGGAGCGGACTTGGTCTGGAATTTCCTGGTCAGCACCAGTGAGGTCATCTGCCGGATAAGATCCCTGCCTTCCCCAAGGGAAGGTGACCTTCCTGACGCGGTCCACTCTTCCAGCTTCCTGGTCCCCTCCGCCCCTTCTGCCTATAAAAACCTTCCATTCTGTGCAACTCCCTGGAGTTTCTTTCTACCTGCTAGGTGGGATGCTGCACAATTCACGAGTCTTTGAATAAAGCCAATTATATCTTCAACATTATTCCGTTGCATTTTGTTTCTTAACAAGGGGAACTGACTCTCCAAGGTCCCTCGGAGTCGGAGCAGTGTTGGGGTGGGCTCAGTTTCCGATCTCTGGGGTCTGCTCACCGTAACTAAGCAGTCCCTGGAGGTGTCCTGGAAGGGGCCAGCCTCAGTGGCCTCTCAGGCCCCTTCCCCCTCAGATGGTGCTTCGGAGGCTCAGACATAAAGGGGCTTAGAGCTGGCTCTCGGGAAGGCCTGGGGCGAGGGAGCTGGCCTCTGAAGGCCAGGTTGGATTTGGGGGGCTGGGACGTGGGTGTCGAGGGAACACTGCAGCCAGAACCCAGAGAAACAATGGAGGTGGGTGGCACACAGTGAGTTTTCAGGCAGAAGCTGATTACCTCCGGCCAAGGTGAGAGCCAATGGGAGGGGGAGTGCCTGGCTCTGGATGGCAGGGGGGTAGAGGAGATCTTCTGTCTGGCCAAAAACTGGTCCTTCCTGAGAAGCCGGAAGCCTCCAAGGGCCTGAGAAAAAATGCAAACTGGCAGTTGGGGTGTCCCATTCCGCGGAAAGGGGCCCAGCGGCGGCTGGCGGAGGCTGCGTCCACATCAAACAGGCCGACGGCCAGCAGAGCCTCACGGGGCATGCGGGTGGAGGCAGAGTTCTCCCAGCCGGCCCCCCCTGAAGTGATCTCATGCTTTTGTCAGGGAGCAGGGGTCTAGGCTGGCAGGGCAGTCCCAGGATCTGTTCCTGGCCTGCTGGGGCTTGGGAGGGAGGGTCTGCAGACACAAGGTCATCTCTGAAGGAGAGGCCAGGCCCTGACAATGGTGCTCCCAGCTTCATGGAGCTGAGGGGAAGGACAGAGGCCAGCATCCTGAGGCAGAACCAGAGCAAGGCTTGATCAGGCAGGGAGGGCACCAGGGTGGGATGTGGGGGTCTGTGCCCAGAGCCCCGAGGAGGTCTTGGCGGCCTGGGGGAGAGACAAAAGAACTTGCCCAAAGACACCCAGGCCCCAGGGCAGAGCGATGGCACGGGTGGGGTTTTGCTGGGGACTCCCTCCACGGTCTCAAAGCTGAACTGATCTTCCAATGACCCCTCCCCACCACCATTCCCCGGGGAATGCCAGGAGAGGGGCTGGGAGTGCGGTGGCCTCAAGAAGGCAGGTGGTGAGTGGTGAGGGGCTCCCTGAAGTCGAATAGGACCAGAGCAAACTGGGTTCCGTGAGGGACCTTCATTCCAGAGGGAAGAGGCAGAGGCCAGGGTGGGCAGCCCTGGGCAACCTCGGGGAAGCCTTCTCCCCAGCTCTTTGCGAATACCAAAGATGAACCCAGAGCAGCAAAAGCCCTTCCTCAGGGCAGCCCAGCGGGTGGTTCTGGGAACAAAAGGGAAAGCTGCTTCTCCTCCTTCACCCCACCTTGAATTAGGGAACTACCTCCCCTAAACCAGCTCCTGTGCTCTCTGGGCTCCTCTCCTGCATCCCAGCCCTAGCCAGGGGGCGCCCTGCCTGACACACACACCTGGCCACAGGGGACCCCACAGGCCGGGGAGCTGCCCGCCCAGGGGTGTTGGCACCCTTGGCATAGAGCCGCCAAAGCCAGACTCAGCCTGGCGCAGTTGGCGGGTGTGGCTATAAATAGCCAAGGAGAGCTTGAAATAGAAATGGGGGAAGAGGAGGGGAAGGGGGCTGGCCTCCTGGAGTGGGATGTGGAGGAGAAAAGGCCAGAGGAGGAAAACAAAGCCCTGTCCTAGCGTCCCCCCCCCCAGCCGATCTCATGGGGTGTTTGCGCACAAAACAGACGAGGAAAGAAGTGTGTAGTCAAGAACCCTGCTGGCCCAGTGCAGGGGCAGTGATGGAGGGTCCCCTGGCCCGTGACTGAGAAGGGTGGGGACCTGTGCCCCCCGCAGCTCCCCCCAGGGCCTTCTGTCCCTGGTGGTCAAATGGTTCCTCCTCCAGACGCATAGCAGGGATGAGATTCTGTGCCTCTCAGTTTAGCCCCTGGCATGGGAGACCCCTCCAGCACTCCCACACAGCTCTCAGGGACTGAAACTGGCCTGGCCAGGCTGGGCAGGAAGGGGGCTCACTAGGCGGGCCAGTACCTGCAACGTTGGGCAGGAACATCCTCTGGGCTCAGAGGCGCAGACCGCCCAAGGGCATGTTGCAGCTGATGGGGAGGCCTGGGGGGAGGGATGTCTTTTCTCTCTTCCACCTATTTATCTAGGAGTCTGGGGACTTAGTTCAAGGGCCCCACAGAGTGGCCCAGAGGTGGATGGGAGAAACCCAGGGCCTCCTCCCTGCACCCATCCCTCCCCATGATTTCTGCCCAGGTTCCTACCTGGGACACCCACCCAGGGGCCAGCCCCTCTCTGTTACTGATCGCTTTTGGGGGGCCAGTCTTGGGGAGAGAGCGGGCAGGCCGGTAGCTGCGCGGCAGGCGTCAGGGATGATGAGGAACGAGGGGGTGTCCCGGGCGCTGCTGTCCCGGGAAAGTCCGGGAAGGGCAGGACTGGGGGCATTAGGGCGGGGTGGGGGAGGGGACGGTGGGACCCTCGCTTCTCCCTGCAGGTGGTTGGCTGCCCCGCCCTCCCCGAAGCCCAGGACCCAGCTGGAGAAGGAGGCAGCTGCTCCGCCAGTGGGAGAATGGGCGCGGCCCCAGTGGCGCGGGCGGGGCCGCGGGGATGGGCGGTGACGTCAGTCCAGGTACAGGGGCGCGCCTAGCCCGGGCCGCTGGAGCGTGAACTGCCGGCCCCCATCGCACTGTGACCCCGGGCTCTTCCTCTCCAGAGGCCAGGTCCCGCCCCCCGCCCCCGCAGTGCCCAGCCAGCCCCGGGCTCCGGGGGTCGGGAGGTTGGGCGCGGTGGGTGCGCCGCGCGGCCGGCGATGAGCTCACGCCGGGAAGGGCCGCGCCCACTGCAGGGCGCCCGCCTGCCCGCCCCGCCCGCCGCGGCGCCCTTCATCCTCAAAGCGCCGCGCCCGCGCTCCCTCGGGCTCCCTCCCTTCCGCGCGCCCTCGCGGGCCCGGGCCCGGAGCGGAGGGCGGGCGCCGTGAGCACCTGCTAGCGTCGGAGCCCGAGGCCGTCGCGCCCCCACCCTACGCCCAGTCTTGGCCCTCGGTGGCCAAACATCTGCTGGGCAGGGCGGGCCGAGCGTCTCCCCCGAGATGCCTTCCAGACTTAGAGCCGGGGGTCGCAGCGTGCGTGCTCCCGGCCTCGGGCTCGGGTCCCGCCGGGTGGGCCACCCAACCGCGCGCAGCGGGAGCCACGAGGGCACAAAGCGGCCCGTCAGCGCCATCTGCTGCCCGCGCCCGCGAATTGGGGGGCAGCCAGTTCCCCGGCGGAGTAGCCCCAGCACCCCCCCCCAAGTGCCACTTGTCTGGGGTTGGAGTCTCCCGGGGTCTTGAGCCCCGTGGCTCCCACCTGCTCCTCTGGAGGCCGTCCCCTTGGCCCATCCGCAGCCTCACTTGCCCGACACCTGCTCTAGGTCTCCAGGCCCCACAGGCAGGTCAGCCCCACCCAGGGCTGCAGGGACACCCTTGCCACGGTTCACTGCCCCAGCTGCACCTGCAGTCAGATTTCATCCTTGACCTTCAGACCCGGAAATGCCAAGCTGCGGGGTGACATCTACAGGCGAGCTGACCCTCGGCACCTCCACCTGTCTTCTCTGCCCCAACCCTGCAACCCCAGTAAACGGGACTCCTACCTGCCACCGCATAGCTGCCCCTCTCACCCGGATGGCCCCACCTGCCCCTACCTCCACCCACCCATCCTCCAATGCGTTGTCTACAAAGCACCCTCTTTTTCTATTCCTGAAAGGTGCCCCTCACCTGGTCTGCCTACATGCTCCATGCCCTCACTGGCTCCCCCGCCCTAGGTGCAGGGCTTGCATGAGTCCCCTCAACACTGAGGGGACACTCACGCTTGTCCCCCTCTGTTGGGGGTCTGCCTCTGTCCCCTGCTGTCCAGCAGGGCCTAAAACTGAGAGTCCCCTCTCTGCTTCCAGCTTCACATGGGATCCTCCCCATGTGGAACTATGTCCAGATGTCCCCTCTTTGTAAGGACACCGCTCCTATGAGATTGGGACCCACCATCTTAACTAATTTCATCTGTAAAGGCCCCACTCCCAAGTGAGTTCACATGCTGAGGTTCTAGAGGTCAGACTGACACATATGGTTTGTGGGAGGGTCACCATTCAGCCTACAACAACTATCAGTGGAAGGAGGGAGGGAGGGACGCACGCATACTTCAGGACCATCAGGGGTGGCCCCTCAGCCCTCTTCCGCAGGCCTGCTCAGCCGCCGCCCTGGGTACAAGGCTCTGTGGCTGTGGGCCTGCAGAGAGGGCCTCCAGGGCTGACTGGCGACTTTACAGACCAGAGGCTGATCAGGGAAAGCCATTAGGGGCCATCTGGCCCAGGGCTTCTCACCTAGCCACCTTTCAGGTCACCTGGGAGTGGCTTTATATGCTGACCCCGAGGCCCCGCCCCCACCTACAAAGTCCAACTGCAAGGGGGGACAGGGGCCAGGAACCCCTGCAGGGAGCCCGCTGTGCCAACTGGTGGGGACAGCTGGTGTTTGGGACCCCCATTCTCGGGGCTCCCACCCATGGGATGCAGGGGACAAGGGGTGAGCCGGAGCTGGCTGGTGGCAGGGCCAGGACGAAGGCCATCTCCTGGCTCCCTCCCAACCCCGCTCCTTCTACTCCCACTTGCCCTGGGCCCTGCTCCAGACAACCCTTGGACTGGAGCTGGGGAGGGCTGTATGGAACGGGGGATGGGGGGAAGCTCTACCCCTGACCCCAGACACGCGCAGGCTCCGCTGGCTGGTTGGAACCCCAAGCCACCCAATAAGGGAGGGCTTGGGGAGGGGTCCTGTGAGAGGCCCTGGAGCAGTCAGGTGGAAGTCTGTGAGACCCTGTGGTCCCCAGCACCTTGCCCACCCTCTTCTTCTCTCTGACATTTCTGGGGACCCCACCCAGTGGAGAGGGGCGAAGGGTGGCCTTTGAAGGCCCCACCGAGGTCTCGCACAGCCTCCCCGGCCATCCCCACCGTGGCCAAACCAGGGCCGGGCCTGGGGACGGAGCCAGGCCCTGCCGTTCCAAACCCTCCCAGCCTCCCACACCCCCAACCACACCCCAGCCTCCCGGGGCCCCAGGCTCCCCCCAGGACAGCCCCTACCAAACCTCATCTGGCTGATCTGGCTCCCAGGCCTGGGCTGCTGGGTGTGGGCTCAGCCTCAACTCCCCCAGACCTCCTGAAGAGCACAGCAGGCCTCCCAGTACCCAGCCCATCCCATGGGCTTTGGGGTCCCCAGTGGGAAAGGCAGCGAGAGCAGAGCTGGTGGCCTCCTCCTGACCACAAGCCATGACTCAGAGCCCATGTCCAGCCTAGTCCCGCCTCCTCCCTATCCCGGCCCAGCAAGCATTCCCCCCTCCCAGGGCTTGGGTGTGGGTCTCTGGGGGAGGTAGGGAGAGAACCTCATGGCCTTACTTTTTTGCCCCCACCTTTGTGATTGTTTTTCAACTTACTAGCACATATTACAGCCCCCCTGGTGCTAGGGATCTGCATTCGACCCTTCACCCCCAAAGGGCCCCCGGCCCCCCAAGACAATGGAAGATGAGTGACAGGGTCATTTGGCACGCCACCACGGTGGCATCAGTGGTTCCCGTGACACGGTCTGTGCAAGGACTGCCACTCGTTGAAGGAAGTGGTGCCTGGAGGAAGGGGCACTCGACAGAGGCTTTGAGGGATGAGCAGGAGCTCTCTAGAAGGAAGGGTATTGCAGATAGAAGGAACAGCATGTGCGAAGTCCGGTAATGTAAAAGAGCCTACCAGTTCAGGCAACACAAGCCATTTTTTGACAGGAATCTACCCTGGGCCGGGTGCTCTCTGGGGTACAGAGTGGGGTTAGTGTGGGGTGAAGGCTGGGGCCGGCTCCGTCGCTAAGGATTCTGCCCTGAGGGTGAAGAGAGCAGACTGCGTCAGCAGCACAGAGCCGGGCAGGAGTGCTGGCTCCCTGCACTGCGGAGGCGGCAGGAGGGGGCGGTGGGCCCAGACCGAGGGACGATTCCTAATGCGGCAGGTCAGTGACTTCCCTGCCTGAGGGGTGGCTGGCAGGTGACCCTGCGGGGCTGGGACCTCAAGGGGCAACCTGATTAAGTGTTCTCCACGGGCTGCCTTCCAGGTACTCTTTCCACCTGAGGCGGGGGGTGGGAACTGGCCAGGGATCTCATCTGCACCTTCTAGATGGATCCTCGGGAGAGGCAAGAGGAACATGGTGGGAGAGGGGCGCTGGCATTTCCTACCAGGCCTTGGGACAGCGGGTCATGGGTTGGCCTGGGAAATCCTGCCACTCTTGCTTTCTCCTCTTGCCAGGGCTCCCTTGGGCCCTGTCCTCGAACCCCACCCCCTCCCAAGCCAGCTCTGGTCCCAGCTGGGAGCCGGGGTGTCCTTTAACTCACACCTGGTCATTGCCACTGCCCGGGGGGAGGGCAGCTCCTGCTGGGGTCCCCAGTGCCGGTGACAGGTTGAGGACCAGCGCTGCGGCAGGCTGTTCATCTTCTCTGGGAAAGTGAGGAGACCTGGCAGTGCTGGGCCTGGGACCCTGGGCGGCACTAACCAGAGGGAGAGCATCTTGGTCCTGGGGGCTAACCGGACTCGTGAAAACTTCGATGGAGACACTTCCGTTCGTGAGGTCATTTCCTGTTGACCTGGGCTGAACAGCAGAGCAAACGATTTGAATGGATCCCGTCCCTTCCTGTGGGAGAGAAGCTAGCCGGACAGTCAGGGCTGTGGAGGCAGGACCGGTTCCCCACGGTGTGTTCTCTTCTACTGTAGAGGGTCCGGGAAGAAGGAGCTCCTCCCCTGCGGTGAAGGCCCAGAGAGAATGGAGGTTCGCCATGCCCAGTGTGTTGGAAATCCCACTTTGATTCAAGCAAAGGGAAAGCCAAGAGGCGGGGACCACATGGGAAAGCTCCAAGTTCGGCCATAGCGATTTGTTCCTAAGAAAAAAGCCTGGCGACACCTCCCTCCCCGAACCCAGTGTTTAGTTTGTGACAATTCACACGTAAATCTATGACACTTGGCAAACCTATAAATCTTTGGGGACTTACCGAGCCCGGTCTAAATCCCTGGGAACATGGGTCGTGTGTGCTGCGGGTCACGGGGCAAAGAAAGCGCCCCTGTTACGGGTTGAATTGTGCGCTCCAAAAGGATAAGTGGAAGTCCTCATCCCTGGTACCTGTGACTGTGACCTTCTTTGGAAATGGGGTCTTTGCAGAGGTCATCAAGGTGAGCCGAGGTCGGAAGGGTGGCCCTCAGCCAGTGACTGGCCTCTGAATGAAAAGAGGGCAGTTTGGAGGCAGACGCGGACCCTTGAGGGGAGAAGGCGAGGTGAAGAGGGAGGCAGAGACGGGAGAGCGTGAGGGGCCTCCCAGGCAGCGAACACGTTCCTGCCCTGAGATCTGACATCTCGGCTGGGACTCCTGGCCCTGGGGCCACGGAACAATACATTGGTGGGACCCCGTTTGTGGTCATCGGTTTCAGCACCCTGGGGACTGATGCGGCCTCCGCCCAGTCCTAGTCCGGCCTTCAGTCTGCACACACACACAAGTCCCCAGAGTGACAGCCCAGGTCCAGGGGGAGGGGGAGGGCAGGTGCTGGCACAGTCTCTGAAAGGAGGCACAACGATGAGCCTTCAGACGGCGGAGGAAACACAAGACATCATCAGTGGGAAAGGTCCTCGTCTTCGTTAGGCAGCGGCCACCCTCGGGTAGGTGAGCGAGGAGGCAGCAGAGGCCCCGTCGGTCCCTGGTTCTCAGGGTCTCAGCTGCTGGCTGGCTGGAGCTGGACCTTAGCTGTTGCGGTCATCGGCTCAGGGAGGGAGGCTTGAGGGAGGCTCCGGAGGAGGAGGAGGGAGCAGCTGGAGCGCCAGCTTTGCAGTGGGGAGGGGAGAGACCTAGGAGCCCCCCGGGATGTAACCGGGCGGAGCGGTTCCTCTCAGACTGGGGCCCGAGGGCTCCCTCCTGGAAGAGCCTGGTGGCTGGCTGCTGGTCAATGCCCCAGAAGGGATCCCAGGGGACATGGATCAGAGCAGCCCTACTGAAGGGGAGCAGGGGGAAGGAGCTGGAGCCTGAGGTCTCTGGAGGCAGCAGTGGCCAGGTGGCTCCGGAGGGTCCCTGGGCTGGCTGTTCCCCTGAGGGGCCAACGTCCACTGTTTCTCAGGACCCAGGGAGGAGAGACCCTCTGGGAAGCAGGACACAGTGGGGAGCCAGTGGGCTTGGGAGCAGGAGGTTCTGGAATCTCACCCCCGACCCCCCCCCTTGCTGAGGGACTTTGGACAGTGCCCACCCCTCTAATAGCCTCAGCCTCCTGCCTGACAATCTCTGCCCAAATGGGGTGCCCTGGAAGTTAGGGAGCACAGACATGGCCGCTGGGCCCCTGCGGGTCTGCGGGAGGGAGCCCCGGGTCTGCAGGAGGGCTCCGCGAGCGGGGGAGGGCGCCCCGGGTCTGCAGGAGTGCTCCGCGAGCGAGGGGAGGGCGCCCCCGGTCTGCAGGAGGGCTCCGCGAGCGGGGGAGGGCGCCCCGGGTCTGCAGGAGGGCTCCGCGAGCGCGGGGGAGGGCGCCCCGGGTCTGCAGGAGGGCTCCGCGAGCGGGGGGGGGGGGGGGGGGGGGGGGGGGGGGGGGGGGGCGCCCCGGGTCTGCAGGAGGGCTCCGCGAGCTGGGGAGGGCGCCCCGGGTCTGCAGGAGGGCTCCGCGTGCTTGCTGACGCTTCAGGAGAGCCCCGTGGGCCACCAACCACCGAAGCTCTCCGGGGACTGGCGTCCCACACTACCCTTCCCAAATCAGACAGTCAAACACTGACCCTCGGCTGGCCCGTCCCTGCTGCCCCGGCCTCACCTTCAGCCGTACCTAGGCTCGAACCAAGGGACCAGCTCCGGAGGCAAGAGGGAGCCATCGTTCCCCAACTCCAGACTGTGGAGAGTGTGTGCCACGAGGTGCGCCCAGTGCCGAGGCCTCCTGGCAGGGCAGCTGAGCCCAGGGAAGGGGTGCTCTGGACCGACTCCCACTTTGGGGGCAGGGGGTCCCCTGGAGGGCAGGGAGCCAGCCCATGGGAGAGACAGGGTCAACCCAGACAGAGGCACTGAAGGGGGAGGGAGGACCCAGCAGGGCGGTCAGGCCGGGCACAGAGACTCATCTTGCCCCAGAGTCCAGGCCATAGCATTCACCCTTGTGCCCAAGTGTCATCCTCCCCTCACGACAGAGGACAATTTCCTTGGGGGGGATTCCTGCAGGTCCCCGTCTAGAGCAAAGCAGAGTTGGGAAAACCAAGCCCATTTCGCAGGGTAGGAGCTCGTGGCTGGCAGGGCCCTGTGGAATCTGGCCAGGAGGCAGGTGCCCGCTGCAGGGGTGAGGGTGAGGGCTGGAGCCATTACTGGTAACAGAGTAACACAAGCTTGGTGACTTAAGACAACAGAAATGTAGTGTCTCACCGTTGTGAAAATCAGAAACCCAAATCTTCCGTGCGGGCAGGGTCGCTTCCTCCCGAGCCTGTGGGTGAGGACGGGGCCCGGGCCTCTCCCGGCTCGGAGATGGCTGTCTTCCCCCTGCGTCTCCCCTCAAGGCCTTCCCTCTGTGCTCTCTGTTCCTCCCTTTTTATAAGGACACCTGACGTCCGGATTAGGCGCCCACCCTAACCTCTGGGTCCTCATCCTGACTAGTTTAATCCTCAACTGCCCTCTTTATAAGTCAGGTCCCATCCTGAGGTTGTGGGAGGAAGGGGAAGCCAGCCTTCCTCGTCCCCGTCACTGGTGTTCCTATGTCTGACATACTATGTATCTTTCTCCCTGTCTTCCCATCAGCGGTCTGTTCCCAGCAGCCTGTAAGCTCCGAGGGGGTCCCATCTTGTCTGCCCCACCTACCCACGGCGGCCTCCGTGACGTACGTGTGCCTTGCATGCAACCAGCGCTTGGTACTTATTTGTTGAATGAATGAAGGAATGGCAAGAAGGAGGGGCTGATCGACAATCCTGCCTCTCCACCTCCCTGCTCAAACGGACTTCAAGCAGCCCCTCATCTCCAGAGAAGTCACCAAGGGGAGCACCGCCGTCCCAGACCGGGAGCACGGAGGACAGGGCTCCTGTCACTCTCAGGCCCTGCTGCTGCAGGGGATGGAGGCGTGTCGGTGACGGCCGTGAGTTAGGGCAAGTTTAAAGACAGGATGACTCTGTCTGCTGCTGTTCCTCCTGGAGTGAGCGAGTCAGCCCACGTATGACTCAGCCCTGCGCCCTGCAGACCCGCCCCCGACCCCACCCCATCCCGGAGACCGGGAAGCGGGGAGGAGCGCGCTGTCCTTTGGAGAGACCAGTGGTGTGCCTCTACCTTCACGCCGCAGGGTCAGGTCGCCACTGATGTTTTCCAGCACGCTTCGGTCCACACAGATTTTGATTGTCCCGGCATGCCTCGGGATCCCGCCCCGTCCGTCGTACGGAGGACACCCTGCCCGTAGGCCTGGACTTAGTGATGCTCTAGACGCTGGTGAAATACACCTGCTTGCCAGAGGGGTACAGCCTCCAACAATCTAGGAACTTGGACACATCCGTGTGAAATTTGGGGAGTTCCATGGTCTGGGTATGTCAGGACATCCCCTGCAAAGTGCAGAACAAGTTCTTCTGCCTTGATCTCCTTAACGCCAGGGAGAAGTCCTACATTTTCATGAGTGTTATCAATTAGGCAATTGCCTTTAGCTTCAGGTAACAGAAACGGGGAAGAACAGTGACTTATTGAGATTTTTTCTTTTTTCAGATTTTATTTATTTGACAGGGAGAGCGAGCGCACAAGCAGGGGGAGCAGCAGGCAGAGGGAGAAGCAGACTCCCCACTGAGCAAGGAGCCCAATGAGGGACTTGATCCCAGGGTCGAGCCAAAGGCAGACACTCAACTGATTGAGACCCTCGGGCGTCCTGAGATTTTTTTTCAATTAAAAGAAGTTCAGAGGCAAGAAGTTCAAGACCGCTGTGGATGTTCCGGGGGCAGGAACCTCAATGCTCTCTCTCTGCTCTGCTGTCATCAGCACGGCGACATGTTTGGCCATTCTCAGCAGGAACCAGGAGACTGGACCAGGGCTCGCGGTGGACAGGAAGAACGTCCTGGAAGCCGCCCGGACAGCTTCCCCTTCCAACACACCTCACTGGCCACCCTGTCCTCGTGGGAAGCTGGGAGAAAGAGGAAGTGGGGAGGGTGAGGAAGAGGGGAGAAGCAAACGGAGGGGGAGGAGGAAGGGCCTGGACACCGGGCAGTTCCTTTACCATCTCTGACCGACACTCACTGACCATGCTCTCCTCATCCGATTAGCCAGAAGCCCCAGAGCCGGCCAGCTTTGACCGGGCCCCAGCCCCGGAAGGCTCAGCCCGAGTGGCCGCCCAGGCGGCCCGTGAGCCCAGCGGTGTGGCCGTGCTCCGTGTGCTACGTGCAGGCAGCAGCGAGCTCTCCGCGAGGGCAAGCTGGGGGGCCCCGGGGCTCTGGAGCAAAGTCATATCCTCTGAGGACATAAATCACGATTCTTTGAGATGCAGGTTCTGGCTTGCCACTGGGCACCCATGCAGACTATACCTTAGACCACGGGATGTCACGGGCCCACCGGGTCTGAACCGCCCATTAGGGACTGGGTGGCGCGGAGCCATCAGGTGGGGTGTGCCCAACCATACACCATCATGGGGGCGGGACTGACCTTGAGCCCAGGCAAATTGCCCTGAGCATGTCGGTCATACTCCTGACCCGCCCAGTCCTCCCTCCCTCCTCCTCGCCTTCAGCCGACACCTGGGACCTCACCGAGTTTCTTTCCACACGTTTGGCAACATGATTCTTCCCACTGCACGAGGACACTGAGTCACAGGGACATTAGTCAACATGTCCCAAGTCACCCCGCCGCTGAGTGGAAGAGCAGGGATGTGAGCCCCCGACTCCGGAGGGGATGCAGGATGGCTGGTACATGCGGGGGCAGGAAGACAGACAGCCGGGCCAGCGGCACTTCCCAGGCCCTCGAGGCCCGAGGCTGCCTGTTCACGGACCCTTACAGCAGCCGGGCGCAGGCGGGACCCTCCGGGGCTAGGACTCCTCGGGGACACCGTCCCAGGTGGACGTGCCCCGGAGGAGGGGCTGGGGAAGGCCAGGGCGTGGACATCAGCTGCGCGAGGTTGTAGAGACGCGGGCCTGGCCCAGCCCATGTCTGCCCATTCACGCTCTCAGAGCGGCGACAGATTCATCGAGCTCTCCTCCCCTTTCTAATGTCGCTGCTGGCCGCTGGACCTCAGAGGGGTTGTGGGGCGGACGCTTGCGAGCCCCCCTGAGCTTCACCAACACACAGGCACTGTTGGGGGGTAGTGAGCCGGGTTGCAAGGACATAAGGGCGGGGGGCCTTAGGGCACACAGGACTTTTCTTTCCCCCTTCTCAGAGGCCTGGGTGCAGGGAGAGTAGCGCTCCCCTCAAGGGCACAATGGGGTGCCCCGTGGTGGCCTTGCTCTTCCCCTCATCTACTGCGATCTCTTCCCGGGAGCCCCGTCCTTGACCGGTGGGGTCAGGCCCTCGCTCTAGGAGCTGCCAGCCTCTCCAGAGGCCGCACCTGGGCTGGCGGTCCCAGGCCCCCTGTGGCCCTCCCCGCCCCAGCCCCCCCACGCCTCTCGGCGGCTGGCAGGACAGCAGGGGCCCAGGGTGGGCGAGCCGCTCTCCACGGGGAGGGGGCAGTGCAGGGGAGGTGGGGACAGCCCAGGTGAGGGGCCAGCCAGGGCGTGAGGGGGCATCTGGGCTGTGAGGGGACATCTGGGTTGTGAAAGGACATCAGGGTGTGAGGAGACATCGGGGTGTGAGGAGACATCGGGGTGTGAGGGGACATCCGGGGTGTCAGGGGACATCGGGTTGTGAAAGGACATCAGGGTGTGAGGGGACATCTGGGTTATGAAGGGACATCGGGGTGTGAGGGGACAGCCGGGGTATGAGGGGACATCCAGGGCTTGAGGGGACAGCTGGGGTGCGAGGGGACATCTGGGGCGTGAGAGGACATCTGGGGCATTAGGGGACATCTGGGTCATCAAGGGACATCTGGGTCATCAGGGGACATCTGGGGTGTGAGGGGACATGTGGG
>PITA01028324.1:0-14143 GCA_004023965.1 Spilogale gracilis
GCTCCACCCCCACAGTGTCCTGATCCCCCGGGAGGCAAGCTCCACCCCCCCTACCCGCCCCCTGCCAGGGACACAGGCATCACTCACCCGGGCCTGCTGTAGGATGGCTTGAGCCTGGGACTCCTGAGCCGACACCATGGGACCTTTGGAGCCAGCGTCGCCGCCCCCTCCAAAGCGGAACTGTGGGTATAAGATAGGGGTCACCCAGGCGCACTGATGCGGGTGCCCACCCCAGACCCCAGGGCCTCTCAGGTGACCGCAGAGCCTTGGGAGGTCTGTTTGGGCAGCGTCTGGCACCAGACCCCTCCCGGGACCTGCAGCCCCAGCCTCACCTGCCAGCCTCAGCCCGGGGGCCACCTGGAGACCTGGTCTAGGTCAGGGGGAGCCTTCTGGCTTCTACGGCCCCTCATCCTGAGACCCCCACAGCCCCTACCTACTGCAAGAAAAAGCCAAGGGCCCAGTGCAAACACATGCTGTGGGAGGCTTAGCCAGCAAGCTCCTGGCTCACACGAGTCTCCCTGAGCTCTGGCCAGCCTCCAGGGAAGCACCGGGCTACGAGTCAGAAGCCTGCCATCCGGGCCAGCATGCCACGCACGTGCCCTCTGGGGCCTGGGCTCCCAGTGAGGAGGTCAAAGGCAGGGCAGGCACAAGAAGGGAGTGGCTGGCAGCATGCCCCCTGGAGATCCCAGCGGAGACACACAGGTGCCACTCCGCTTTCTTGCAGAGATCCAGACTCCCTGTCCCTTAGACGGCCAGCCCCATATGTAGCCGAGAACTGGAGACTTCGACCACCAGGGTCCACTCGGCACATCGGCAGAGACGCCCTCAGAGGAGCCAATTTCTATGAGATGATTGGCCCATGTCAGAGTGACTCTGTGGGACCTTCGGGACACGGAGCCCAGGGTGCCCTCCCCGCCACACTTTGAGCCCTGAGCCCACCCACCCCGGCCGCCCACCCCCACAGAGAAGGATACTCACAGGCAGCATGAGCATGGTTCCAGGGGGGCCAGGCAGCCCATCAGCACCAGGAAGGCCCGGGCGTCCAGGGGGACCCTGTGGACAGAGGGCCCAAGACAGCTGGGTCACAAGGCAACAGGGATGGAGCGGGGCTATGTCCAGATGAGGAAGTCAGAGCTGCAGCCCACGAGGAGATGCACAGGGCAAGCACAGGGCATGGAACGTTCCAGAAGCCAAGCGCAGGGAAGGGAGAGGCACTGGTTTTGGGCTGAAGATGAGGAAAGGCTTCTGGGAGAAAGAGGTGAGGAGAGAGGGGGCTCCGGGCAGGACCCAGAGCGAGTTGCAGGGGCAGAGAGGTGGGAGGCTGCAATCCGGGGACACAGGTGACACTGTGGGAAGCGGGCAGTGTCCACAATCCAGGGATGTGCCCTCCAGGCCTGCACACCAGCAGGGGGGCTGCCCCCAGGAGACCAAGGCCCGTGTCCTCCAACGGCCAGCGCGCTGCCCCGGGTGACCCGCTCCCCACCGACTCTGCATGTGGTTGCTTCAACAGGAAGCAGTCGAAGCGTCCATGCTGGGACAGACACAAGGAACATCCACAGGGCACAGACCCCTCTCGGGCAACGTCAGGAGCCCGTGTGTACCTAGCCGACCCGCGGCCAGCACAGATCCGTTCATGTGGTCCCGAAGGCAGGTCCCAGACAGACACCCTCAGTAGAGTCTCTAGATGGAACCTAACCCTTGCCAGACTCTATAGACGTAAACTGAGTAAGATAGTGTATCTTCCAAAACAATGTTTTATCCTCCCAGCTTCCTCGCTCATCCTGACGGACTGCCGCCCAGCCTGAGTGCATGAAGCTCGTTTTGCATCCAGAAGGAGGTCCGACTCCCTCTTCCCGATGGAAAGGGACCCCCACCTGCAGCACCGCAATACGACCGATGGACGTCAGGTCCAGCACTCTGCACCAGGCGTGGCTTCACGCTCACACCCCCAGAGCGCGACATGTAGGCGGGCAAGGGACACCCAGCCCCAGTTCCCAGCTAAGAAGACGGAGGACCTGCGGCTCTCCTGGAATTATCCCGAAGGACACAGATGGTCTGCGCCTGGGCCCACCCTGGCTTCTCTCTTCTCCTCTGTTATCTTACGCGGACGTGGTCCCTGTTCCCGAGGGCTGTTGTAGAACACAATTCATACAAAGCGGGAAGGGAATGCTCCCCCTCCCCACGGAGGAGCCCGCGCAGGCAGGGCCGGCCGCCCACGTGCACAGTGGCCCGCGACGCAGAGCAGCCACGGGTGTGCAGGGCGTGGGTGACTCTCGGGAGGTGCTTCTCCTTCCCCAGGAGGTCGCCCCTCCAGCACCGCCCTGTAGTCCGCTCCTTCTGTTCTCTCATGAGCTCAGCGGCCACACAGCTGCCCGCGTGTGACGGGCCCCTCAGTGACTCTGCCCGTCCTCTAAGGGCGCGTGCTGGGCGGTGAGTACGCGGGCTGCTTTCTCGGGGAAGTCCCTGGAAGCAGATCCGCTGGGTCAAAGGCCCGCTAATGTCCGTGTCTGAACTGCCCTGGCCTGACATTTTGGAAAAAATCCTCAGAAGACAAGAAGTGTGTTTAAAAAAGAAAAAATCGAGAACAGGTTTGGCCACCCGGGGTCTCCTCTTGGAAAGCCGGGGTGCCGCTTGCTGCTAAGCTTGCACCCCAGAGTCATTCCCAACTCAAACCCCAATGTAAGATGTAGGTGCATGCATCCCGGGGACCAGATGCTGTCCCCGTGGTGTCTCTGTGCTGTGCGTGCACCTCGGTGGTGCAGGAAGCCGAGGGCAGGTTCGAGGCGGCCCCTTGCCCACTTCTGCTCCCCGAGACCCTCCTGCATGTCCTCCCTGCTCTTTCTGAGCCTCGGTGCTGGGACTGTGGCCTCGCTCAGGCAAGGGAGGGCCTGGAGCCAGAAGGAGGGAGGTGGAAGGCGGTGTCCTGCCCCCAAGAGTCCTCCCAGAGCTTTGCGATGGGACTCGAGTCCCGCAGAGCCTGCCTCCCATGATCACTCACAAAACCGTCAGCAACCCTGCGAGCACCAATTCTGTAACAGAACGGCTCTGTCCCCCAGCCGGAGGGCAGGGCTGCACCCAGGCCAGCGCCCCACTTTCCGGTCTTTATACTGAGATATTTTTGCCTCGCTCTTAGGAAGACCCAGGAAAGGGACCTGCATGAAACCCCGAGACCCTCAGTAGTGTGCCGCTTCTCCTTTCCAGCCCAGCACTCGGCCCCTAGAGCTCAGGAGCGGCCAGCAAAGCTCTCCAGGGGGTCAGAGGCTGGCCACAGGTCCCACCCACTCCCCACAGCCACCCCACCATCCCCACCATCCCCGCCCCCCGCCCCGGAACAGGAGCCGTGTCCACGGAGGTTTTCCCAGCCCAGTGTGGCTGCTCATGCCAGAAGGAAGGACAGAGATGGGCCCAGGTTTCAAATTTCAGCCTTGTCCCCTCTCGAGGAGCACCCGGTAAAGTTCCTGTTAGAAGAGGGGGTCCTTCTGGCTTCAGTGGGCTCCAGGGATCAACTAGAAGACTCAAGAGACCCGACTCAGTGCTCGGCGATGTCTCACAGGGAGGACGACGGCCCGCCATGCCCAGGGAAGGGCCATGCCGCCGTGCCTTGTGGGTGCACACACACGGGTTTCCTTCCAAGGCTCTTCATGTCCACGGCGGAGGCCCGTTCCCACGGGGCGTCCTGCTCCCTGCAGAATCGCAGGCACTTCGCACCCTCCGGGGTGGGAGCCCAGGGGGAGGGGGGCCCACAGCCATCCATCCGGGACGTGAGCTCCAGCACAGGGAGACCAGGCTGTGGGGGGCCGGGGTGGCCCCATCAAAGAGGTCTGACTCAGGAGCACTCGGGGAGAAGGGGTCGGCACGCGTGTCCCGGGAGGCGGGGGGGGGGGGGGGACACAGAAACCAGCCTGTGCTGCCGTCCCGCAGGACCGTCACCAGACACGGCGTCCGCGAAGCTGAACACTTCATGCCATCACCCTCCGCGGAATGTGCCATCAGGGTGCCGGTGACCCAGCCTGGGCCCGCTGCCCTGGCGCGGGGCGCGATCCTAGCCAGCCGGCAGGGCAGGCCGTGGCAGGCGAGCGGCTGTCCCCGGGCTGCTGCTGGGGACTCCGCGGGCACCTGGGAAGCGCGCTCTCCCCCCAGGGCTAGGGGCACAGTCAGCTGCCCCTTAGAGCACAGCTTACAAACCCGGGAAGGTACAGAAAAGGTATTCAAGCAAAATCCCGCAGGACAGCCAACCCCTGAAACACGAAGAAATGGTAGGTGGGGGGCTGAGATCCTCCTAATGGGAGATGGGGCTGGTGAGGCAGCAGGGTGGCCGGCCGGACCTCCCCAGCGGGCTCCCTCCCCAAAGGTGACCAGATGCATCGGACGCTGCAGGGAGGGAGGCGCCCCTGTGGGAAAGGGCCTCTGTCCTGGACATGAAGAGCCTTGACAGGACAGCTGCATGTTGAATCGGGCTTCAGGGGAGTACACAGCCCCACGTGGGAGCTGGCAGGGCCTACACCTGGCTCTCTCGTCCTCGGTTCCCTTCTGAGCCCCAGAAGAAGGAGTGGGGGCCTCTCCACCTGCCCGTCAGGAGACCTGAGTCCCATTAGCCCCAGCCCTGCCTTGCCTCCCGCCGTGGATTTCACAATTTCCCCCCAGCCTTCCATGCCTGGGCCTCCCCATCTGTCACTAAGGGAAGGCGGATGGGGTGAGGGCTCAGGTCCCTTCTCTGCCGGGACGCCGCCCAAGAACAAGGAAGGCTGGGAAGTGCTGGCAACTGTCCCGTTAGGAAGCCAGGCTCAGCCAGTGAAAGTTAGATAAGAAGTAATTAATAATTGGAGCCTCTGGGTGCCTTAGTTGGTTAAGCAACCGACTCCCGGTTTTGGCCCAGGTCATGATCTCAGCGGCCTGAGATGGAGCCCCACTTCAGACTCTGTCCTCAGCGCTGAGTCTGCCTCAGATTCTCCCTCTCCCTCTGCCCCTCCCGCTCGTGCTCTCTCTAAAACAGATAAATAAGCCTTTGTTAAAAAATACTAATTAATAATGAGTAATAGGAAAAGCTAGAGAATCCCAGGATGGTGGAACTGGGCTGAGGGGAGAACAGGATCCTTTCAGATCTCACCGTGAAAACCTCTCACGTAGAGAGAAACAAATGAGGCCAAGCAGGGGAGGGGGCTCAGAAGGCACCACCCCAAAATATGCCACCCTGCTGTAAGGGCTATTTTGAGCCGAAGGCAACTGAGAATCAGTAAAAGTCCTCTCCCTTCCCCTCCCCTGCCTAAAAGGAGAGCGTAAGTTTCCCTTCTGGAAGATGGCAGAAATACCGCCCAAGCCCTCTACCAGGACAAGGAGAATAACCCCTATCCCTAGAGACTGGAAGTCAGCACAGAGAGAGGTCTGCCTTACTAAAATGCCCTTACCTGCCATTAGTGCCCCCAGAGATCGGCTAGCCACTTCTCCACAATGCGTCATCCTTGGCTGAAATGGTGCATAGGCACTCAAGTCTAGCTGCTTCCGAGTCCTCACTGCCTTTCTGTGATGTTTCTGGACATGTGAGACTTAGAATATTAATAAAAGTGCGCGCCTTTTCTCCTATTAATGCGTGCTCCTGTCGGTTTTATTTGCACGCCCCAATCGCAAAGTCTAAGAGGTTGGAGAAAAATTTTTCCATTCCCTACAAAGAGATTGTGAGGTCTCCCTAGTGGCAGGTAGGAATACAGGCTCCTGACTATTGTCTCCAGGGTTCTCTGCCGGCTAAACAGGCACCCAGGAGAGCTGGGCATTGAGGGAATGCTCAGCTGTGAGCAGAGACAACTCCTTGGACAACAGTGGCTGAAGCAGGGCCCAGAGGAGTGGGTATGCTCGGCTCCTGGAACCAGCTCCCGCCTCCCCCACTTGGAAAGGCACTGGGGAGGCCAGTGAGGAAGCTAAAGACACCAGTAGTTTAAACCAATGATATTCCACCGTCGGGGGCCTTGTGTCCTCCAACAGAACCGCCGGGTCCAGCAACCGTGCACGAAGCCCCTGCTGGCCACCCACCGCCGGCCCCGAGCCAGGCTCAGCCCAAAGGCAGGCACCAAGTGGGGCGGAGTCGAGCCTCAGTGACAGACCGTGCCCAGCTCTGTGTGACGGGTAGACAGTGGACAGAAGGACGGACACTTGCAGCAGCACCGAGGCCGACCAAGGCCCATCCGTAAACATGCACGCTGTGGACAGTGTCCTCTCCTGCACTGAGGGGAGAAGGCAGCACCTGCCACACTGTGGGGTCCTCCTCGTTGACATCAGGACTCAGCCACGCTCATGGGTCCCTCTCATGAGGCTCTGTGGGGGCGCCAGGCGGTCGCCCCATTGCACACACATCTTTGGGGACTGGGTGTGCAGAGCAAGCTGGGGTAGAGACGGCAGGACTCAAACGGTCTGGGCCTGGAGCCAGGGACGGAGCACCCCCCACGTCTGGAGTAGTGGCCGCACGGCAGAGGGGAGGGGCCGGAGGCACGCAAGACCGCCCCAGTCCACGGAGGAGGAGCGCCTCGTCTGGGCCCCCAGGGCCACCAGCGACAGAGAAACGGCACGACAGGTGACCATGTCATGGGTCTTCAGAGGTGGCCCGGCCACAGAATGAGAACCTCCTCCTCCTACTGCCGCTAACCCTAACTCACGCGGTCTCAACATCCACTCCGGTGCTCATCCGCTCTGTGGGCGGGGAACCCTCCCCAAACCCCAGCCCTGCCCACCGTGCTGCCCCCTCTCCAGGGGATCCGGCCCAGCCACCATCCCCGGCCACTGACCCAGTGAAACCCTTAGGCCCATACTCTCTGGGCAGCAGGCCAGGCCCTGGGGATAAACGTCCATTAGGACACACACACACACACACACACACGCTCCTAGCTCCTCCTGGCCACAACTTAGCCATCTGATTATTAGCTTGTAATCGGCTCGTGCTCGAGTCGATATTCATTAGACCCACAGGAGAAATCAACCCGAAGAAACAAGCCAAGCAGGACAAGAACCCCCGCAGCTGCAGTACCCCGAGGGCTCCACTAGGCGGCAGAGCGAAATTGTGGCCTCGGGGCTCAGCCAGGACATTTCTCCAGTCGCAACCCCGGGGGTCCCTTTGACAGAGGGAACCCAGGATGAGTCCCTTTGACCCAGAGCAAGCCCTCCGGTCCTGTTGCTTGATTTCCAACAAGGAAGATGGCGTGGGGGGACAGCGAGGCCCAGGAAGCTCCCACACCGAGGAAGGCTGGGTGCAGTCCTGAGCCCGTGAGCGCGGGCAGCTCCGTCACTGTCGGGCTAACACAGGCCACGGGGCCCTCTGGGAGCCTCGCAGCGGCCACCTGCCCCAGGCTCGGAGCCGCCAACGAGGGCAGCTCCCTAAACACCCACAGACATGGCCACAGCAAGGAGGCGGTGTGAGAGGCCACGGGGCCCCACAGCATGGAAAAGGGGGCTGGGGAGCCAGCGGCCAGCGGTGCACGTAGGACCAGCCACAGAGCGGGAAGACACACGGACAGGCACAGCGAGCCCTTACCCTTTCTCCGGGGTCACCCACTTGGCCAGTGGGGCCCATCGTTCCCGGAGGTCCTGGGAGACCCTGGAATTAAAAATAAAATCAGGACAGAATTTGAAGATCCAGCCCGAGGGCAACACTCCCTCCCGCCTGGCTTCAGGGGAGGGTGGAGGTGGGCCCCGAGGGGGTTCTGCAAAGGGTGGCGAGTGTCCCCCTCTTTTCCATACCATGCCGCCAAGCACCTCCCACAGGCCTGGGAAATGAGACAGACACTCACCGCGGGGCCTTCGGGGCCCGGCGGCCCCTCCATGAGCATGCCCTGGAAGAGACAGGAGACAGTATGTGAGACCCCAGGGCCCCATCCCTCCTGAGATCCCAGTATGGGCCTGGACCCCAGCAGAACTTGCTGCTGAGGACGGCATGAGGACCGCAGGCTCGGGCCCCAGGGAGCACCCCTACCAGCAGCCCAGGGCAAGGGGGAGAGGCCACCGAGTCCACGGGACCCTCGGCCACCCTCCTCCACGGAGCCCCTCACCCAGCCATGGGCCTGCACGGTCCTCACCCTCACGTGGGCACAAGGCCTCCTGTCCCCCGCCCCATCAGTGTGGACCCCAGAGAGGCCATGTGGGGAGCAGGGGAGTCAGCAGACAGAGCTCCCTGGTCCAGGGGTGGGAGGTGCCTTCACTCCCAAGCATCCACTACCAGCCCCTCTCCAGGGCAGGGCTCTCCCCGCTGCTCTCCGGGCCACACCAGGCCAGGCACCTCCACAGCCTCTCATGTCCACCCCAGGGCACCCTGAGACAGTGCACACCCGTGCGGGAGGGGGTCTCCTGAGACCTCTGAGAATACAGCAGGAACGGCATCTGGGGGTCCTGGGACCAGCTAAGTTCTCCCTGGGCGGGCTGAGAAGGTTTTAGCCACTCACGAGGCCTGCAGAGTGGACAGTGATGCCCTCCTAACCACAGACTCCTGAGATTGCCGGGACAGGGCTCAGGGGCCGCATGTCCCTGCCCTGGGACAGACCTCCCGCTCCCTCTTCCCCCAAAACAGAGAAAGCACAGATTGCCTCCCCTATGGATGGTCCGTGCCCCTGTGCCCAGACATTCCTTCCAAAGTGAAGGGTGCTCCTGAGAAACGTGTGGTGGCCTTCCCAGGGGGACAGGGGAATGCCCAGCCGAGGCTCAGGGACCCACACTGGTGGGGGCACCGGGCCGCCGGGCCCTCCAACCCCCAGCCTCCCCACCAGGGCTCCCCAGTTGCCACCAAGACGTGTTTACACAGATGTGGGCTCAGAGGACTTTCTGTACTCAAGATATACACAGACAGCTCATCCCAGGAGCTTTCAGACTTCCTCCTTGGACTAAGGCAGCTGGGGAGGCTCAGCGGCAGAGCTGGGATCAAGCGAGGGACCTCTGGCTGCAGCGGGGCCTGGGGCCTGCAGCTCTCTTCCCAGATACACCGGCCACTGCTCTTGGGGAGCGGGGGCGATGCCGGCCACAGATGTCCCGGGAGGCCAGGCCAGAATGGGCCCGAGCGGCCCGGGAAGGAGGCCAGACGCTGGGATGAAGGAGCCCAGCAGAGGCAGGCCTCAACTTCCCCAGGCAAAGCTGTCTCCAGGAACCGGACCCTTGACCCGACCAAGGAGTGAGAACGGTGTCATTGACAAGGGAGAGTGGTGGTCCTCCTGCAGGGGCACAGCCCCGCGGGGAAGGTGAGTGTGAGTGGCAGGTGCCCAGTTCAACAGCCCAAGCAAAACAAAACAAAACATTTCCTCCAAACCACAGAGGAGAGTAGGGATGGTGACCTGTGCGCCTCCCAGGAACGTTCACCAGAGTACCACGGGACACGGAGTCTGGGGAGCGGTCCCGGGAGTCCCATGGCGTCGATAACCCCGAGCCCCCTCAGCGGGGAGGTCGGCCGCCCTTTTACGGAGCCGCTGAGCTTGCTGACAGATGACGGGAGGTGCAGCTGGGAGGGCGAGAGGGAGCTGGTTCCGAGGGCCCCACGGACAGGAGTCCCTCTCTGCAGAGGGCGGGCTCCGGAGCCGGGCGGGGGCTGAGGAAGCAGCGGCCACCCCGCCCTCTGCGGTCAGCGGCCAGCTGTGAGACCTACGCTGGCCGGCTCCCAGGACTTGGCCATCTGTTTATGGAGCTAAGACTTTGAGAGCATCTCTGGGTCGAGAAATTTCAACTGTTTACACGGCGTCCCCAGGGGCCCGGCGAGGGCCCAGCAGACTTGGGGAATGGGCTCGGATGGGGTAGGACTGAACCCCCAGGACCAGAGGAGGAAGCCCTCCCCTCGCTGCATCCGGATGCCTCGGCTTCCCTCCTGAGATGAGCTGTCTGTGCTGGACCAGCTCTCCTTCCTCAGCCCTTCCTCTGCCCGCCCCCCCTAGAGAAGCCTGACAGCCAGGGCACCATGGCTCTCTTCTGGGGGTCGTCCCGCGGTTGCGAGCAGACAGGAAGTGTGCCCAGCCAGTGCCATCCCAGCCCCTCCCCGGCACCTCCCTGCCCTGGGGCCCCACGTTCCTCCCACACAAGATGCCTGGCCACCACAGTCATGCAAACCCCACAGAATGCACCCCAAGAGCAGGTTCATCTGGGACCAGAGTGTCTGGGGACATGTGTGGTCAGTGAGACCAGCCAGGATGAGGCCAGGGACGCCCATAGTGACTGCAACACGGCTGCTGTCCTTCCGGGGCATCCCCACCCCATCTGCTCGCTGCCCCGGGCTTTCCCCCTGCTCACCCTTCCCCTGTGGCTGGACTTTGCATCAGGATTCTCCTTGCTGCTGAGCAAGGGGTCACCTCGCCCTAGTCCCACCCCCCTTGGCACCTCTGTACCCTTCCCTGTCACCCCATCCACCACCCCCCATCCAGCCATCTTCCTAGGACCCACAGAGAGCCCAGGAAGGGGATGTCCCCTGAGAAAAGGATGTGTGTCCAGTGGCCACAGCCCCATGAGGCCGACAGGTCCCACCCCTAGACTGGCCCAGAGGGAAAAGCACAAGGGCCTGCCTTCACCACTATCCAGATGCTTCCACAGGCTGGGCACGGGGCCAAGCCCGGAGCACTCTGTGAAAGTCTGCCCACTGGGCAATCCCCCCCCCAGAGATGGGCCATGTCCCGTCTGCCCTGGCCACGGGGCCTCGGGTCTCTCTGGTGGAGAGATCAGCAGTTGAGGTTCTAAGAGCACCTTCCCAGGCCCATGGGAGGACGGAGGCCACAAAATTCCCCATCCCAGGAATCCAAGGTCATCGGGCTCCGGAAACCCCAACCTCCTACTCCCAGCTGAGCACCAGGGTCCACCCTTGGCCCAGCGCCGCCTTGTGACCAGCCGCGGGGCAGAACACTGGCCTCCTCCCTCCGGTGCTTGGACGACGTGGTAGGGTGGGCCCCGGCCAGCCCCTCCCCGCCACCATGTCCACAGCGGCTGCCCAGCCCACAGCGCGCAGGCCTCGACTGTGCACCCGCCGCCCTGCCGACTCCGGAGAGGGGACAAGAGAGCGCCCTTACCGGTTCGATGATGGCCGGCTCTCCCTTTTGACCCTTCTCTCCCCGTGGTCCTTCAATCTGGGTTCACAAAACACAGGTGGACAGAGAATGAGCAGAGGAGGGAGAGGAAGGCCCCATGGCCCAGCCCGGGCGGCTCAGCAGGCGGGGGTGCCCCGCAGGTGCAGGCGGAAGGGGCCCTCGCAGTCCCTCACCCCTTCGTAGATGGTGTCCTGGTTGGCGGGCATGCCTGGCCCTATCTCCGATGGGGAGACTGTGGGGTCGTAGTAGGGGTCGTAGTAGGTCTCGTCCAGGTTCCGGATGGTTTCTTCCGTAAACTCCCCTTCCAAGTCGTCCTCCGGAGGTGGAGCCGGCTGGGAGGGAAGGGGCAGGAGGGGTCACTGGAGGACCGTGCGGAAATGGACAGAGGCCTCCTCCCTGCCCAGCCCCACAGCCTGGGGGTGCCAAGGATGGGGCCTCCCGGGAGCCCCATCGAACTTGCTGGGGTCACTGCTGGGCCCCAGTGGCCTCTTTGTGCATACTCCCTCTCGCCGCACGGAGGCTTCACCCCAGACCCCATAGGAACCCCGAGGCTGGCTGGGGCGGCACGGGGACCGGCACGCTGCGGGGAGGTCAGTGCCGCCAGGGGCTCCAGCCCAGGGCACTGTGGTCTTGGGGTGACAAGACCCCCACTCCCACGCCGCTGACAGAGGGGTCTGGACCATCAGAACCGCATCTGCCGCGCGCAGCAAGCACCGGACGTCACGCAATGCTGACTGAAAATTCACTGCGCAGCGCTGAACTCCTCCCTCGTGTGAACCTTGCCGACAGACCCTAGAGGAGGACCTAGGAGTGCCATCCTGTGAAGGCCAACCGAGATCCAGAGGGGACTGTCCAAGGTCAGTGGACAGGGCTTCGAGCCAGGTCTGCCGGCAGGAAAGCCCACAGTGGTACCCGGCACTAGCTGGCCCCCTGCTTCCTCTGGTGGTCCAGAGCCCCCGTTCCGGCACCTGTCCTGCCTGGGCCCCTCGGGCCACAGAGAGCGACACCGCAAATATGCATGTCCTCGTCTGCCCGAATTCTGAGCGATCAGGCGGATGGGGCTCATGTTACCCATCTTACAGATGGAAAACAGACAGTGGCACAGCTCAGTGAGTCGGGGACCCCAAACCTGCTCAGCATCCTTGGGGGCCAGGATCTGCTGGGCTGGGGAGCAGGGAGCCAGCCCAGGATCCCCGAGGTCAGAGCAGAGGAAAGAGGGAGCCCCGAGCGCTCCCCCAGGCCTGCCCCCTCCCCGGCCCCAGGCCCAAGAGGAAGAGAAGCAATTACATTGGACGAGTTGGTGGTGCCGGCCGTGCTGGTGGGGACCTCGGCCCCTGCGCCATGGTCGGGGGACTGGTCGGGGTTCTCGAAGCCCTCGTTGTAGTTCATGTCATCGTAAGGGGCGGGTGTGTAGTAGTCCTCGCTGGGCATGTAGTCATAGTCCCCGATGCCGGGGTCCTCCTCCTTTCCGGTCCGCTCGCTGGTATCAGGCGCTGGAGGGGCTGCCGTGGTGAGTGGGGTCTGCTCCTGAGAGCAGGGAACAGGGCGGGAGTCAGGGAGGTCTGGAGAGGACCACCAGCACGGCCCCGTGGCCGACCGAGAGCCCTGCGGAGCCCGTCCATGCCGGAAGGCAGGCAGCCAGCCCCGGGGCGTGCTGTCCGTGGCCTGAAACCCCCGATCCTGCCCTCGAGAAGCGCGTATCGCATCTCCAGAAAAGACCACAGACGTGGAGCCACCCCCACCGACGTCTGCTGCTGGCACAGCAGGTGGTGAGCCCGTTCCCCCGCGTGCCCAAGCACAGACGGTCACCTGGGGCCCCAGGTGCTGGTTCCCTGCCGAGCTCCCACGGACCCCATCCCAGCCTCCACACCGGCCACAGCGTCTTCCCCCCACGCAGCCCGCCCGCACAGACCTCGGCCACCTCCGTGGTCTCTCTAGCAGCTTCCACGGGCTTCTTGGTGGGGGTGGGCTCCTTGCCCGGGTCCTCCGTGTCTTCGTAGTAGGGATACTCATAGTAGTACGTATCACCTTCGCCTTCTCCTTCCGGGTACTGAAAGCAAACCGGGGCCACGTGAGGAAGGTGGACCCCCAGCAGAAGCCAAGCTGCTCTCCTCACCACCCAGGTTCAGCCGGGAAGCGTGGCCATCAGACGTCTTGGCCCAGACAAGGCCTCTACCCACCCCAGCTCCTTGGGCAGCTGAAGCAGCCCCGTGAGAAGCACAAGGGAAGGAATAGGAGGCCCGGGGCCCCTTCAAAGAAAGTTGAGTCCTAAAAGGTGCAAATGTTCTGATCTTTTAGAACGAAGGGCGAGGATAGCCAGCCGGGCTATGGGACCCTGTAGCACCGTGCTGTCCCTCAGAGTCCCCTGACCCTCAGGGGAGCCCCAGACCACAGCGATAGAGAAGGTCTCGCCCCTAAAACAGGGGCAGAGGCTCGGCCAGGAGGCCTCAGCTGCAAGGACTCAGCCCCGGCTTGGAAGACCTGCGTGGGCCATGGAACCCCAGTTTCATGAGGGTCGCTCTTCCTTCTCTTCTGACCAGTCATGACCGAAGGAGACCAGGAGGACTCATGACAGCAGGGTGAACATGACAGAAGACGTGTGTCCCCTGAGACCAGCTGGGAGAGGACCTTCACTTGGCAATGGTGGAGAGAACTATAAGCAGGCTGAGTCACGGTGCTGCTGAGTATGGGGCAGGACAGACCTTGGACTCTTGCCGAGCAGCTTTATTTTAAATGGGGTCCCATGGCTCTCGTGTCCCTCCAGCCCTGCCTGCCTGCCTCACCTGTGCCCTCCCATGCGATCTGCCTACAGCGCCACCATGAACCCGGGGGACTGACTCACGTATTCGTCTGGGTTGGGATCCTGTGACTGGGGCGTGTCGGGGACGGCCGTGTCGCAGTCAGGGCTGTAGTGTTCACAGTAATCGTAAGCTGCCCGGTGGTCCGAGACGAAGAGCAGCTGCTGGATATCACCCTGGAGAAGGAAAAGAGCCCTTGAATAAGTGGCACACAAGGAACAAACATGGGGTTCTGGGAAGCCGGCGGCAAGTAGCCCCCACATGCCTTGGGAAGAGCTTGTCCTCAGGACCAGCCTTCCTCTCAGGGAGCTGCTACCT
>PITA01028325.1:0-19545 GCA_004023965.1 Spilogale gracilis
TATATATATATATATATATATATATATATATATATATATATATATACAAAAATAAAATTAAGTACCATGATAGGAAACAAAAAATTAAGAATATATCTATAAAATGTAAATGTAAAAATGAAAATTAAAAAAAGATTTAAAAACAAAGAGTTGATAAAATACAAAATTAATTGAAAAGGAAAAAGAAAACAAAAACAGAAAAAGAAAATTTGAAACTGAAAGACTAAAGTCTTGAGAAAAAAACCCTCAAATTCTTTATACTATTTTCCCTAGCTCTGGTATATTTTCAGCTCTGTGTGTTCTGTAAACTTGGTATTTGCCTGAGATCCTGCTGGCCTTCTGGGGGAGGAGCCTATTGCACTGATTCTCAGGTGTCTTTACCTGGGTGGAGTTTCACCATCCCTCCCCAGGTGGGGCTCAGTGTAAGCTGCTTGAGGGTGCTCTATGTGGCTTCTGTTACCTGAAAGCTTTTCCCACTGCTTTAGAGGATGAAGATAAAAGTAAAAATGATAGGGTCCTGATCTCCAGCCTGGAGCTGAATGATCTCTGCCCCTGTTCTTCAGTGCTCCCTTAGGGAAAAACAGTCAATCCCTTTTGTGTGGTGCCAAACTCTGTAGACTCCTTTGGCACACACCCACACCAGTCCTCCCAGGGGAGGGAGGTGGAGTGTAACCACAGCCCAGCCACTTCCTGTGCCCCTGTTTGGGGAGTGGTTGCCCCATCTCACAATGATTGTCACTTACTAAGCCCCTGATTGGAGAGTGGTTCATGTTTTATGGCAATATCAGGTGAGAGGCCACTCAAGGGCTTGCTAATTGTAGTTGGCTTCCCTGCTGTAATGCTTGAGAGCTCTGCCACACTCAGTCACCCCTGTTCTTTCTGTGACCCTGAGGATCCTGAGATCCCCACCACACTGTCCTACCTGGGATTCTGCCCTGCTTTGACACCTGAGCACCTTTTAAGTAGGGACATTGTTTACTAGAGTAGACTTTTAAAATTCTGATTTTGTGTTCTGCTGTATCACTTTCCAGTGCTGGATTATGGAGGCTCCCACCCCCGTGATGGTTTACCTTCTAATATATCCCTCTAGATTAATGTCTCTGCATCTCCTACCTTGCAAAAAGTGGTTGCTTTTCTATTTATAGACTTGCAGCAGTTTTTTTCTTAGATCTCAGGTTGAATTCACAGGTGTTCAGAATGATTTGATAGATATGTAGCTGAATTCAAGAGACCAGATGAAATGTGGCTCCCTTAATCTTCTGTCATTTTCCCTCCTCCTATTAATTAATTAATTACTTAATTTTTGAGAGAGAGAGAGAAGCAGGAGGGGTTTAGAGGTAGGGGGGTGAGAGTGTGAAGCCTGATGCAAGGCTCAATCTCAGGACCCTGCTATCATGACCTGAGCCTAAACTGAGAATTGGCTTTTCAACTGATTGCTCCACCTTGGTGCCATCTTCAAAAGTCATTTAGTTCAAAGAGACAGAAGTCTGGACTGCCTTCATTCATGCAGCCATAGAATAGCGCCCTATGTTCTGAAGAACAGAAATGAAATACCTGAGTATTGACTATCTAGATTTTAACTCAGTTCTCAGTGGTCTGGGAAGCTGTGAACGTAACAGAGCTTGGTTCTCCTTCTCTAGGAGGCTTGTTGTAGAAGTAATAAAATAAAAGAAGTAATAAAATGCCTCACCAAGTAAAAATACCAGTCAGCACAGGATGAGGGAGATAAATCAGTTGAGATAGTTAGTTCAGAAAAATGACTGTTACACTGACATAAAAACCACAGAGCAGGTTAAAATTAACTCCATTGTAAATTTGTATTCTTTAGAAAATTTATTGAACTGATTTCCAGTGTTTCCCCTACATAATGTGTCTCAGTCTCCTGGATTTGTTCAGTCCCACAGTAACCAACTTCAGCTGGGCAATTGCCAAGTGGACTAATTTCAAAATTGACAGAGGGATGTCTTTGATACACTGAGTCTATTCAGAGAGAGGTCTGGTTACTATTTCAAGTGACAAGGAGAAGAAACTGTGCTGGAACATCTCTGGGAGTTGGGACAGATAAGGCAGAGAAAAATCATTCACTGTACCCCACCACCACTTGCATCCCTGACTTCAGGCAGGTGAAATCATGTATAGGTCCACCAGCATGTGCAATGTGGGTTCTTGCCACATCCATGCAGGTCTTATATCATAAAGAATCATGAAGTTAACAAGACATTTCTTCCTTTCTATCCTCTGTCCAATTTCCCTGTTTGATATTATTAGTATTTAAACGTTACTTCCTTCCAGCTGGTTCTTGCTTTCTGAGCTTTGACATACATGGGTAACTCTGCTGGACCTTTGAGTAACCTTATGTATTGTTCTTCTGTGTCCTTCTTGTACCACTCTGACCTCTGCTCCCAATGCTTTAGCACCAGGGGCTTCTTTCAAGTCATCACACTTCCTTCTGCCATAGGATCTTTGCTCTTTACTCCAGCGACTTAATTAAGAAATAAAGAAAAAGAGTACTTTACAGGGTTTGAAGAAAGGGAATAAAATGCTTTCTGGTAGCATTTCAGATAAGAGATAACCCATAATGCTGACTTGCTTGGAGATGCAGATGAAAATTTGTGCTGTTTGTTTTTCCTCCCTACGGCTAGGGTCAGCTCTAACATGATCTCATGAATAGATGAGCAAAACCAGAGATGCTAGACATCATTAGTGCTGATAGTGTCCACTAATCCTTCTGGCATTGAAACTCTCTTCTCCTAATATGTGCTTAATTCAATGCTATGCTTGAAAAATGCCTTGACACAGCCTGATGTCTACAGTACAGAAAACAAATCTCTTTTCTTCATCAGGGTTACCCAATGACAAGGGGTAGTAATTCTGCTCTGGTGGGTAGGGATTAGACAAATCAATTGTATGCTCAAGGGACAGTTTATACTTTAGCAGAAGACCAATAATTTTAAAATACAGAATCTTAACCTTCTTGATCCATGGCTATTTGGCCTGGATGTAGGGAACACCTTTAAGAGATTTTATAATTTCAAAGATATATCTATATCTATATCTATCTATCTATATCTATATCTATATCTATATCTATATCTATCTATATCTATATCATCTATCTATCTATATCATCTATATCTATATCATCTATATCTATCATCTATCTATATCTATCTCATCTATATCTATATCTATATCATCTATATCTATCTCATCTATATCTATATCATCTATATCTATATACCAATTACACATATGTAGGTACAATAATAAAAATCCAAAGTGAATATTGAAACATTGAAGGAGGGTTTAATGTTAATTAGACTTATTTTTTAAAGAAAAAGAGGCTCACACATTTAAGTAAGGAATAAGCAAAGATTTGCACCCCAGCAGAAATTTTCTAAATATACCATTCTCTTCTAAAAGCAATTGCAATGTTTCCTGAAGTGCCCCTCAGAGGTCTCTCCTTTGGCTTACTTCTTTCTATACCCACCTCATCTGGTTTCTGTGCTTATGCCCCAGTGATGGAGATGATCCAATTAGGTCTATTGGTAGTACTAAATTCAAGATTCTATTGAAGAAATAAAAGAATTTGACTTCCATTTCACCTCTGTCACCCTAAGCACCTTGTGTTTCCATTGCTTTGCATTTGCAAAAAAATTGTTCAGGGAAGAGGTTATCATATAGAATCCTTGAAATTCACACTCCAGGCACCCTCAATTATGCCAATGGCACCAGCAGGTAGGCAGGACAAATCTCTTGTACATTCATTAAGCCCCTTTAGTGACACAGCTACCTGCATGTTAAGGTTGATGCTTTCCTTTATGTTTCATAGTAAGCATCCCTCCAGAGGGCTGCAGATTTCTTCAAGGATCTGTAGGAGAGGCAAACAAAATCATCAGTAGGTGAAACTTTAATGTAAAAGGAGCTGTTCCACATAACATGTGCTCTTTTACCTGATTCAGGGCAATGGTGTCACTTTCAGCAAATCTGATAGAAGTTTTTTTCTGTTGCCCAGCAAAGGGACTCAAATACACTGCATTATTTTTTTAGCAGATGGGTTCACCTTTCCTATAAGGGGGGGATTGAGTTTTTATTTAATTTTATTCTCTTTGGTACGCCAAATCATCAATTGTTCTTTTTTCTAGTATTAAAAACAAAGTCTCTGAGTCTCCTTAAGATAAAGCAAATACCTTTATACCAACCCATGCTCTATCTACCCATCCATCATAGTTTACAATGTGAAAGGTATTTTTTTTTAGGCTTTGGGGTCATAACAATGAGTAGGAGAGACATGAGTCCCATCTACATGGAGTTCCTGGTCTAGCTGGGGAGGAATATATTAAATAATATATTATCCATGATGTTATTTAATGATGATTGTGATAAAGCTCACAAGTGAAGAGATGCAGGTGCGACAAGAGCAGATGATGGATTTAGTCCTGGAGGTAAGGGGAGACTGAAATGAAGAAAAGGTATTTATCAGCCTTGGAAAGTGGATGGAAATTGGGAAGGTGATATGAGGGGAGGTGGTGGTCTGGAAGAACATTCTAGGCAGAAGAAAAGGTAGCAAAGGACAGGAAATGGTAAAGGGAGGGAGTTTTGTAGCAACTGAAGAGAAACCAGAGATCTGGAAGGGAGAAGAGGGAAATGGGAGTGGTAGGGAGTCTGAAACTAGAGCACAGTCCAGAGGTCAGATCAGGCCAGGCCTGGCCTTGTTGGCTTCATTCAAAAACAGTGGTATTTTCTTTTTTTTTCTAATTATAAAAGAAAGATAAACTTATTACACCCATGGGCTATTAATGTTTTATAGGAGGATGCAAATACACCAAGATGAGCAGGTTTTCAGTTCCCGCAGTCTTCTTTCCTCTTGGTCAGTTACCACTCTCTGATCCACACATTTATGTCCCTGGACCCTGTAGGCATTTAAGTTTGTAACTCAGGGTGAGATGATTGGAGATCCCCACCCCCCCAGCACATAAATTGTAAACCATGATAAGGCTCTGCAAGGGATACAGGGACAAATAACACACAACCCTGGTCTTAAGAAGCTTGAAATTTAGTAGGACAGCAAGGAATTTTCACTAAGAAGTACCTAGAAAGCAGTAGGTACACCGTAAGAATTATTTATTATGATTGCATTGTTGATGTTGTTCCCTGAAGGGTCTCATGTCCATGCTGGGCATACAGATGCCCATTAATAAATAGTTGTTGAATAAATTATTCACAAGGCAGTGAGAGTCTTGGGACTATCAGTGAGGGGAAATAAAAGCTGTGAGCTGAAAGACTCTGTAATTACCTGACAATATCTCCAAATGCTTCCAACAGGGTCTTACTCGCATACGGCAATCCATGCTTGGCACATAAAGACCTCACAAGGGGTGCCACCTTGTGATAATTATGGCATGGCATTGTGGGAAACAGACTAGAGAAACAGAGACAGGAGATATAAAACTTAGATCAAAAGAGCAACCTGAAGGAGTTTTCTTTCTCTTATTACTACATAAAACTCTATTAACAATGCAGACCCAACCTTGACATTGAACAGTACTGTTGTTCCAGGAAGTTCAAAACTCCTGTCAAAACACTCTTATCTCTTAATCCTCTGCAAGTCCTGTGGGTGGCAAATGCTTGGGAAGTCCTAAGATAATTACCTCTATCAAATATGTTTATTTTTGGCCAGGTCAGATGAAAGTAGAGGGCTTTCTACCATTTTGAATTACCTATAGAGCTGGAGATAACCACCCCCCACCATTCTGTCTCTCTCTTTATATACATTTAACTCCTGTACAATTAATTTGCTGAGTATTCAGTAAGTTTTAGTCAAGGTATGTGGGGGAAATTTCTAGGGTAGGAATAAGAAGTGAGGAGAGATGGGTTTTATCCAAGGCTTTCACTAATGAGATGAACTTTTAAGTTCATTTAAGGTTAAAAGGCTTTTAACCTTTTCTTTGATAAAATGTGAAAAATAATCTTTACTGTTTTGTTGATATTTTAAAGATTTTATTTATTTATTATTTATTTAATTTAAAGGGGGGGCATGGGAGGGCAGGGGCACAGAGAGGGACAGAAGGAGAGAATCTCCAGCTGACTCTGCTGAGAGTGGAGCCCAATGTGGCATTTGATCCCATGACACTGAGAAAATGACCTGAGCCAAAATCAGGAGTCAGATGATGCCTAACTGATTGATCCAGCCAGGTGCCCATTGCTGAGATTTTATTTTATTTTAAAAAATGATTTTATTTATTTATTTCAGAGAGAGAGAGAGAGAGAGAGAGAGAGAGAGAGAGAGAGAATGAGAGAGCACAGCAGGGGGAAAAGCAGGCAATTGGGGAGGGAAAGCAGGCTCACAGAGCAGGGATCCCAATATGGGGCTTGATCCCAGGACTCTGGGATCATAACCCAAGCCAAAGGCAGACATTTAATGACTGAGCCACTTGGGTGCCCCCCACCCCCTTGCTGAGATTTTAGAGGACTAACAGGAGAGAAAGAATGAGAAGAATCCCATGAGTAGATATAAGACCTTTTCCCTTCTCTGACTTTCACAGATATGGCTTAAGCAAAAAGATGTGTAAAGTCTCTTCCTTGAATATTCTGGAGAGACTGACTTTCAAAGTACTATAATTTTCTCTTTCTTTAGTGCACTTCCACCTAACTGCCCATTTGTAAAATATTTCCAGATATCATTTGGAAGTTGCAGCAAGAACTGTATTTCATTTTTGATTATTTTGTAACCTCAGCTCTAAAGATATAGATAGATATTAATATTAAATCTTAATTAAGTTTCAACACAACTTTGTTACATAAGTATTATAATTTTTCTTGGGTTTTGCCAACAAACCACATACAAAACAAAACAAAACAAAACAAAACAAATCACCATTTCTAAGTCCTTAGGAATCTAGAAATTGAGTGGTATTTTTTTTCAAGAACTTCATTAATCACAATTGTTTTATCTTCCTTTCTTTTTTCCTTTCCTTCCCATTAATGTTTATAGAAAGATAGCAGCCTTTAGGGAATTCTAGCTCATTTTTTCTCTCTGAAATCTTGAGTGTAGGGCTCTGCTCTGGACTGTATGGGAGAGCTGTTCTAAGTGACAGCCCTTGCCTTTTACCAGGGAGTGTTTTTATTACTCACTTGTGCTCAATTTGTTCAGGTGCCCAGTGAACCAGTCATTGAAAAAGGACTGTTCAACATTACAGGTGGCCAAGACCTGCAAAGAAAAAATGTACATTATATGTAAATGAGCCTGTGTCAAAGAAAATGTTTATTTATTCTTTTAATAATTCAATTGTTCAACAAGTACCTATTTTGTGCAAGAAACTATGAGGGATAAAAAAGATACACAGTGTGAGGTCTCAAGGAGCTTATGATTTAAAAAAGTAATATGACATTTTGCTAAGACATTTATACAAGGCAATAGATGTGAAGAAGTATGTGGGACATGAGGGGCTAAATCACCATCAGCCTTTGGATAAAGATGACTAAGTTGTCATGAATGAGGAAATGGGAGGGAAGAGGGAAATGGGATTGTAGGATTTTGGTAGAGATTGTAGGTGTTAGCGTACTGTTTCCACAGGGCACACTTGGAGGACTTCTACATGGGAAGTAAGACATTCAATTGTTTCAGCCATGGGTTCTGGGCATAGAAGTGCATTTCACTGTAGGAAGTTTCCTTTGTAATCTTATATATTTTATTTTATGAATTTAAAACACTTATCCTAGGAAAGGGTTCAGGGGCTTCTCCAGACTGCCAAGATTAAGAACTTTTATGAGTGTCATTTTATTCAATGTCTTTCTAAGTCTTAATTCTAGTTGGGGTTATTGCCATTTTGAATGTTATTTTTGTGGTTGTTCTATGTCAGTGTTTCTCAAAGTGTACATTCAACAGACCTTGGGGTTCTCTAGGATCATTTCAGGGGATCTGCAAGTTCAAAACTATTCCCAGAATACTCCTAAGGATCTGCAAGTTCAAAACTATTCCCAGAATACTCCTAAGGTATAAATAGAATTTGTCTTTTTCATTTTTAAGATTTCATGCTTGTACTTGGATTTTTTTTCCCCAGAGGCTTCTAAATATGAGATGACATCATTAGTCTGATGTTTAACGTGATTGATTGGTTTTATTTCTATTATTTTAAGGTTAATTAATAAATAAGTGTTTTAAAAGTCTGTTTTAATTTCAAATGTAGTAAATATCAGTGGATATAGCTTACATAAACAAAAGCTCTTTGACATTCTCAGTAACTTCTAAGAGTATAAGATGGTTCTGTGACCAAAAAGTTTGAGAACCAATACTGTATGCTCTAATTGAAGGTCCACTGAATTTGGGAATGAGCTTGGAGAACAAAGTGGTATAATGACAGGATTCTCCAGTTAATCATGGAAGAGCAGTGGAAAGCTTAGGAGGTTGGGGTAACTCTGTTAATCATTAACAGCATGCTCAGAGACCATGCCATATATCCTCTCTGGACCTTTCTAAGTATATAATGAAATGAGGTGAATTCCAGGGTCCTTCTATGTGTTCATTCGTTTTGTAATTCTAGGAACTCAGATTCTCTTGAAAGTCTGTGTTGTATGGGGGATGGGTCAGTAAACTTTTTCTCTAAGGTGCAAGGCAATAAATATTTGAATTCTCTGTCACATTCAGTTTTGCTGTTGTAGCATGAAGGCGGGCATAAAAATATGTAAATGTACAAATGTGGCTGTATTCCACTAAAATTTTATTTATAAAAATAGACAATGGGCTGGATTTGGCCCTTGGACTATAGTTTACTGAACTTTAGAGCAAAGGCTTTGGAAATCAGAGTGCCTATGTTTAAAATCTGCTTTCTACCACTGTCTAGCTGTGTGATCTTATACAAATTACTTAACTTCTTCATGCCTTAATTTTAACATCTGTGAAGCAGTAATAATCATAGCTTCTGTGTCATATAGTAACATGCAAAGCAGTGGACAGTGCCTGGACCCTAATAAGGATTAAATAAGTATAAATTATTATCTGAGGTAACAAGACTCTAAATCATGGTCTTGAGGATCTTCTAGGAACTACACATTACCTGGGTGCTGAACCAGTCCTGCTTATCCTCTCTGCTCATTTTCAATTGTATATGGCTCATTTGGGTAACATATGTCATCCAGCGACTTTTAGGAAACTTTTCAGAGAATAAAAGGAGGAAGTGATGACTCCTTGGGGTGTTTCAGTTCCTATCACTGGGCTTGTACAACTGCTGGCAGATCGGGCTGAGCATTGGAGGAAATGATAGGGAATCAGAAATTCCAATAAAATAGTGGTCCTTTGTTTCCCTCTTTGAAAGCCCTATGCATATAGAGATGACACACCAGACTTTGGTCACATGACCAGTCTTGCAGCCTAATGTATGGGAGCAGCAACCCCAAGGTTTATGCAGCATTGGCCCAAGTAACAAAGGATACCTAGGATATTTGCAAAGTGTGTGACAAATTTGGCTTTGTCATCACATAGAACTGGATTCAAGCTCTGGTTTGGCACTACTGGCCCTTACTTGCTTTATAACCTTGACAAATGATTTAATTTCTCTGAGCTTCAGCTCTCTTAGCAGAAAAATAAAGTTGATGCTATCTACATTACAGGAATATGCAAGGATTACATCAAATAGGATAATGCAGATAAATCCTTTATCCAAGTGCCTGATGCATAGTAGCTGTCAAATCCTTATTATGTGAGGGTTTAGAATAATAATGTGAAAGAATGAGTGAGGAATAAAATTGGAAAGTTGAAGGGAGCTCTTCAGTCATTTTGGTTTTGGGAAAATCTCTAGTCTTAAAATAACCATTAAAAATTCCTGTCCTATTATTTTTGGCAAGGATTATGGTGTCCAGCTGGATTACAATTCTAAAGAACTTGGTCAGATGGAATTCTGTAATTGGAAATTAAGCATGTGGAAAGAAAAGGACAAGATTGGGCCAATTCTTTTTCCAAGAAACTTTTCTTATTCAATTATTTCAACTTAAAAAATATTTTCATAGAAATGTCTCAGTTACAGAGAATGGGGCCTGCTGTCCCAATCTTATGCTAATCCCAAACAGCTCAGATAAGGAACATAAGAGGACATTTAAGTTATGGGAATAAAAAATATTCTTTCTTTCTTACTTGACTGCATATATGAGCAATATGGTTCCAAAGATTCCATAGAAAGGGCCAAACATAAACAAATAGCAAGTGTAAAAGCTGTTAACCCAGGCAACAGCCTGCAGAGAGAATGATTGACAGTTAAGTGCCCTGGACACAATTTAGTTTCCCCTTCATTGGGTTAGGGCTAAGTCTTATGCCTTATTAGTCAAGGAAGCTACATCTGGAAGGGACTAAGCATTTTCACATCCCCCTTTTTATCTGATCTAGCTTCAGAGGATGAGTCAAGTTACTCACTTCCCAACACTTGTGGAAGTGCATCCATTGTATGGATTTTATGTTGAAAAACACAGGCATGAGGAAGGGAATCCCAACTGAAAAAGAACAACAACAACAAAATACGGTGAGTAAGTGAGTAGAATATGACCCTGGTGCAAGTAAGCAAGAGTCCACCTCCTTCACATGTCAGTTCTGGAATGTTGTCCCTGAGAAGTGATGCAAAGTGGAGATGCACAGCCACATCCTGGACTCCATGGGGCTCTTTGAGTCTCTGAGGCTGAAACAGGAAGCTTGGCTTAAGCTCTCTCAAGAAGACTAAGGAAGCTTTGACCATTTGAATCATTCTTGATAGAGGCATCCCAGAAAAGCTTCTGTTCTGAAATTTCATGCTTTCTCAAGGTCCCTTCAGTCCATCACAATCCTTAGGTTTGGGTGCTGTCACAATATGTCAAGGTGGTAGAAATAAAGAAACAATATTCATTTTATGAACAGATGGTTATTTACCTGCTTCTCCAGGACCAGTGAGGCTTCCTAGAGCACAAAGGAGGCTGATGGAGTCCCTCTGAGTTTTGACAACTCTGTCTTTGACCAGACTTTAGTTAGAGCCTTCTTTCTTGGCTAGGTCTCACTATTGGCCTCGACTCTCAAACTCTACAAACTTGTAGCACAAACAATTTTGTTTATACTCCACCTTGAGAGACCTGAACATCAGGAGCAGGGTTTCTAACAGCACAAGGCCACACCTTTGGGATGACCCCAGACTCTTCAGTTCTGCCTGAGAAAATTCAATACCACCAAAAGAATTTTGCTGTTTCTTCAAGTCAAAGCTGATTATAGGCATCAGATCTTCCTTTTCTTAGAGTATTTCTGTTAGAAAACTTATAATTGTAAAATCCTTTCTCTGTCTCTTTGAAATGGATCTCTTACAACCCAGAAATTTCTTTCTTAAGGACCTGCGAGTCATTCCTTTGAATATAATTGTCCAAGATAAGCCCCATCTCCCAGTATCTCTGTGGGAAGGGGGAAGTGGGACCCTAACATAAATACCAGTTAGCAGACACAGATGGCCTAATCACACTGACCAACTTTTCCTCCCCTCAATGTCTCTTGGTAATTTCCTTTAGCACATCCAGTGTTTAAAAAAGCTTCCCACTTTTTGTTTTAGCAGAATTGAGCTCAGTTTATACTGAAGTCCCCTTCCCCTACCACAGAAGCTTGAAAAAATTCTGTCTTGTCACCTTTAAAAAATGTCTAGCTCTGTTTCTCATTGATAGTTTGAGCATGATGTACTTGTACCTGAGATGCTAAGTTGGCATTTGAAGGACAAGGACACAGTGAAACAGCTCACAAGGGCAGAGAGTGCTGTGAGATGGGTATTCTGCAGTGAGTCTACACCATCCATTTATTACTAATGAGCTAAGGTCATATTGCAGCACTACAGACAGGGAGGAAGGCTCAGAAAAGAAATTCCAACAGTTTTTTTCTTATATGAAAATACTTCTGGTTAGGCTACCTTTCAAAATGAAGTACTGATGTCCTCATTCCACTTTTTGGTCAAGCAGGAGAAGGAGAGGGTGATTATCATAGGATGGGGCTGCAGAATTCCAGTGCTGGAAGGGGAAGCAATGGGAATTGGCATTTTTGGTTAATATTGGTTAGCCAAAAGGCCAATAGACATTTTTGTCTGTGTCCCATTGGGGTAACATTATTACTGGTAGAGAACCACTGATCTACAGAAAATGTTTGGGACCTTCCATGATTTTTTCTTATTTTTCAAGTGTGTAAGCATTTTTTAGATGACCTTATTTTGAGGTTCCATGAAAATTTTCATTGTGAACTGCCATGAATTTGATTTTGGTTAAGAACAAAGCATTTCTAATTCTTTCAAAGAACAAGCTCTTAGTTTTGTAATCTGTTCTTAAAATTTTTTTATCTCATTGATTTCTGCTTTAATCTTTATTATTTCTTTTCTCCTGCTGAATTTAGGCTTTATTTGATGTTATTTTTCCAGATCCTTCAGGTGTAAGGTTAGGTTGTGTATTTGAGACCTCTCTTGTTTGTTGAGAAAGTCTTGTATTGCTACATACTTTTCTCTTAGGACCACCTTTGCTGTATCCCAAAGGTTCTGAACTGCTGTGGTTTTATTTTCATTTATTTCCATGTACTTTTAAAAAAGATTTTATTTATCTGACAGAGAGAAACACAGCCAGAGAGGGAACACAAGCAGGGGGGTGAGAGAGGGAGAAGGAAGCAGGAAGCCTGATATGGGACTTGATCCTGGGTCTCCGGGATCATGACCTGGGCCAAAGGCAGTCACTTAACCAACTGAGCCACCCAGGCACCCCAAGTTTCCATGTTTTTTTTTTTTTTTTTTTTTGTTTCCATGTGTTTTTAAAATTAATCTTAATTTTCTGGTTGATCCATTCATTCTTTAGTAGGAGTTTCCCCAAGAAGTTAAAAATACGTCTACTCCAACACCCAGAAATTGCACAGGTTTTTAGCGCAAAGATACAACTGTAGTTTCTGAAGGGGCACCTGCACCCCAATGTTTATAGCAGTAATATCCACAAGGGCCAAATTATAGAAAAAGCCCATATGTCCATCAGCAGATAAATGGATAAAGAAGATAGGGTATAGATGGGAATATTCTTCAGCCATAAAAAACAATGCACTCTTGCAATTTGCAATGACATGGATGGAACTAGAGGCATTGCATTAAGTTAAATAAAAGTACAGTCAGAGGAAGACAAATACTATATTATTTCATTCATATGTGAAATTTAAGAAACAAAACAGATGAGCATAGAGAAGGGAAGAAAAAATACAATAAGATAAAAATTGGGAGGAGAAACAGGCCATAAGAGATGCTGAACTCTAGGAAACAAACGGAAGGTTGCTGGAGGGGAGGTGGTGGATAGAAGGTATATTTTGGTGATAGGCATTAAGGAGGGTACTTGATGTAATGAGCACTGAATCTTATACGCAACTGATGAATCACTAAACTCTAACTCTGAAACTTAAGCAAGCAAACAAAACCCACCCAAAGTATTTTTGCTTATGATATTTTTTATCATATCAAATTATTTAGTCACCACCTTGTCGTTCAAGCCTGAATCAATATACAGATATATTATATATATATTTGTACATACATGTGATTTTCACCTATATTGGGTACAACTATCATAAGGGATTTTCAGGGACTTGTGTTTATGAAGTGGGAGTTAAAACATTTTCAGGATTATGAAACTTCAACAGTTGAATAGAAATGCCAACTCTTCTCTACTGAGAAGCTGGACAAACAGGGGTAGAGGCTTTTTGATGTCAATGATACCAGCTTGGAAATTAAAAACCCTTTATCTTACAAAATACACTTTGAATGATGGAGGGTTTCCTTTGTGCAACATGGACTGGACTGGAAGAGATTATGCTGAGTGAAATAATCCCTTGTGTTTTAAAGCATATTTACAGTTGATTGTTCAAATGTTGGCTTTCTGTAAAAAAAATGATCATGCTAATTTTAGCCTGTTTGTAGTAGAATATTAATAAATTTTGCTTCTTGGGCCATTTTAAGTACAACCTTCAAAGTAAAATATATACTGACATATATCTACATGTCTCTGTCCACCAAGATATTTTCTGTAGCTGTATGTAGGCCATGGGAGTTAACCATCTCTCTTTCACACAGAAGTTAAACAGGTGCATTTTATTCCTGAGACTATATTTTCTGGCTTCACATGTCAATCCTTCAGCGTTCTTTTCTTATCTCTTTTTCTTTCCTACCCAAATACCACTATTCTTTTCTTCTTGAAATGCGTTTAGTCTTTCAAGGATGAGAATACCAGATGCAAGATCCTTTGATTGGCATCCTGACTTCCATCTCTCTTGAAGCATCTCATGAGATGCACATTAAAGATTGTTTGCTTTTCCATTTTCCTTTTCAGAGTTTTGGCCCAGGAAGCCTGAGATAAGACATGAAGCTTTTCCCAGTCATAAGAAGACATGGGCTGGTCTCTCTGTGAGAGTACAACAGTCATGCCATCTGGCTTGACTTGATGGAATGATAAAGAAAGTAGCTCCAAGAAAACTCACCCATGTATAAATACAGGTGCTGCTTTTCATAGTCAATGTATTTGATTTTATTCTTGCCAAACTGAATGGAGAGAGAAAAAAACCCAAAATAAGAGACAAGACTTCTGGTCATTACACTCAAGGACAATGCTGCATGTGTGTGTGTGTGTGTGTGTGTGTCTAAAATCTCTGTAGAAAGAACCATCTGGCCAGAGTTTGTTGGTTCTCAAACTTGAGGCATTAGAAGAATCAGAACTGTAATAAGAGGAAATATTGAAGCATCTTTTTGCTTTAATTAAATGTGGGCAATTCTTGCATTTGACTATGAAGATTGTGATTAAAAAAAAAATCTGGGTGATGGACATTGGGGATGGTATGTGCTACAGTGAGCACTGTGAATTGTGTAAGGCTGATGAATCACTGACGAGTATCCATGAAACAAATAATTCATTATATGTTAATAAAAAAACCCCAACTATTCATGTTAAAAAAAATTCCTATGGGAACCATTTTGAAACTTTTTGCCCTTATATGGAGTGGAGTGGTGATCAATAGGGATATTTCTCATGAGTTTCCCTAGCTCATCTTCACTGTGATGTTTAGAATTCTGTTTAAAGCCCAGTCTTCATCTTCATCCCTTTATCCAACAGATACTTATCAAATGGTCATGTGATAAAAGATATAGGCATGGCCTCGCTTATCTGTCCTGTCTTCCCTCCTTTATGTTCTCATCATGGATCTCACACTGTAATTTACTATTTCTAAGGCATAATGATATTTTGTATATCTTTTTTTGGGGGGGTGAGTGGCAGTGAGAGGAAGAGGGAAAATATTAAGCAGGGTCCATGCCCAGTGAAGAGCCCAAAGTGGGGCTTGGTCTCACAACACTGAGATCATGAGCCAAAATCAAGAGTTGGAGGCTTAACTGAGTGAACTACCCAGGCACCTCTCCATATAATCTTAATATTGGGAATTTGATTCATTATTGGAGTCTCCTTGGTTAATTTACCCTGTGCTTAGCACACAAGGTCAGCAAATACCCTGAGGGCAGGGGTAGAGGTAATGGTTATATCTCTAATATCTAGTAAACATATAATAAATCTTTAGTTGAAAGAAAGAAAGGAAGAAAGAAGGAAAATTTACATCTCTGTATTTTTACTGTAGTTCACTTGGTCACAATACTATGGGCAACACTGATTTCTTTCCTCTATTTTGTTGATATTTTCCCTCCTACATATAGACTTTTTTTGATATTGGGTAACAGAGTTGACTTTTTCTTCTCTTACTGTCATAGATAAAAAGAAATATCATGGTTATGATGCAATAAGAGCTATTTACAGTTACCCCCAAACATCCAGATATTTAAGTGGGAAACATGGAAAAAAGAACAGGTGGAAAATTCCTGGGAGATGGCACACCTAGATGGAGGACTGATTTTGAGTATCACTCCAAAGGAGGGCTTTACATCTTCCACAACATGATCATAGGTAGAAAGGTTGGCAGTAAAATGATAAGGAAAGGAAAGTTTAGAGCTCTTCAGAACCATTTTTTTAAATGTAAGACAACTGAATTTTAGAGTTTAAGCAATTTTAAACAATGCCTTGGACAGTAGCTATGAAATTATATCACGTAGAACATAAGGTCTAAGGATATGTCCCAGGAGAAGCTGTAAATCTTGGAATGATGACTGCCATTATTTGTAAAGAGGTAGCATGTGCATTCAACATATAGCCCTAAAGAAGGTACATCTGGAGAGGGTCATCCTGCTTCATAAAATTAAGTAAGACAAATCCTTGTGCTGTGGGGATGATGAGAAATTAGTGTCACGTTTTTGGTGATGAGTATAGGAGTCCACAACCATCACAGAGGTCCAACTTGATTGTGGAGCCATTGTCAAAAGCAAGAGCCAAGGTTCTCTCCAACAGATGAATGGATAAAGAAGATATGGTCCATGTATACAATGGAATATTACACCTCCATCAGAAAGGATGAATACCCAACCTTTGTAGCCACATGGACAGGATTGGAGGAGATTATGCTGAGTGAAATAAGCCAAGCAGAGAAATTCAAGTGTCATATGGTTTCACTTACTTGTGGAGCATAAAGAGTAACATGGAGGACAGTAGGAGAAGGAAAGGAAATGTGAACTGGGGTAAATAAGGGAGGGAGGCAAAGCATGAGTGATTTGGACTCTGAGAAACAAACTGAGGGTTTTGGAAGGAAGGGGGTGAGGGGATGGGTGAGCCTGGTGGTGGGTACTGAGGGCCTGTATTGCATGGAGCACTGGGTGTGGTGCATAAACAATGAATCTTGGAACACTGAAAAAATAAAATAAAATAAATTATTAAAAAAATAAAAGCACTAGCAAGGGTGGAGCTTAAAATATTACATATACAGGCACCAAGTCAACTGTCAGTTATTTCCAGGGTACATGAATCCCCTTTTTCCTTGGATTTCCTTAAAACAGAGAGTTTAAATTCTCCAGGAAGGACAGAAGAAAGTGTCTTTGCTTTTATTCTGTGGTAAGGATTTCTGAATGAATACAGAAATACTTTGTCAATCTAGCACTGGTGATAGAAGGCAGAGCAGTGTACCTACAGGAATTTTCCAGTTAAATGAGGCTTATCACATAAAATGACAATATATTATTCTAACCATTTTGAATAACAGACATAATTCTAATATGATTCTAGATCCAACTCTGTACTATTTAATCTACTTAAACTTAGTTTGCTCAACTGGAAAGAGGGTTGATAAGACTGTGATTTTAAGTGTCTTCCTATTCAATATAAAACCACTGTGTTAAGGCAAAACATATAGGCTCCAAGTCAGTGCTTATGAGTTTTTCCTAAAGAAGCCTGGCTTGAATGTAAGATTTGGCTTAGTGGAAGGCTTAGAGTCACTTCCTCCCTTCTTGGCCAGAGTACATAGTCAATAAGTCATAGAATGTCATAGAAAAGCAGAGATTCAGTTTAAGTCCTAATATTAGAGATGACAATACTGAGAGCCAGAGATAGAACGTGACTCTGTCAAGATCACACAAGGAGCCTTATCACAGGCAGGCTAGAACTCACTCCTAACAGTTCTGTACAGTTGCCTTGGTTCACACAACCATCCATCCATCCATCCATCCATCCATCCATCCATCCATCCACTCAATAAATGCTACTGAAGGCCTACTATGCACCAGGAACTCTGCTAGGTGCTGCATTGAAGTGGTACATAGGACAATATGCCTGCCATCCTGGAGCTTATGTTTGAATTGGGAGGGGAGACAAGATCAACTACCTTCATCACCACTGCTTTTTCCATCGGTCTGGGGTTTGCAATACTTAACTCTTGAGTGATGCCATCTGACCTTTCTTGTCCATTCTCTTTCTCTTAATTTTTATCTTTTCTGCAGACTTACCTTTATTTGTTCATTCCCTGTCCTTCCAAACTAATCAGTCTTGCTGGATTACTGGAAGTACATGTTCAGACCCCTTCTATGAATCCTCCCATTCATGATTTTACAGGGCACATCTTCATTTATAAAGGCACAATCATTCTCCGGGAGGTGGTTTCTTTATGGGGTTCCAGGGTTTGGGACAAAGAGTTTATTAGGGTAAGAAAAGATGTTGGAACTTCCTAAATAAAAACAAACCTATCCTCCTAAAAATTCATTCTAATTTTAGCATATATGCTACAATGTTATATACACATTAACATATAGATAGCATCTACATTGTTATTATATTTACACTTATTTGCAAATCTGTTTGTGCACAAACATTTTTTGCTGACACGAGTGCATAGACTTGGAAACCACTACATGAGGAAATGATGTTTAAGAATCCTATCACAATGTTTATTCTTCTGATCCATGAGCATGGAATGCTCTTCCATCTTTTTGTGTCTTCTTCAATTTCTTTCATGAGTGTTCTGTAGTTCCTCGAGTACAGATCCTTACCTTCTTTGGTTAGGTTTATTCCTAAGTATCTTATGGTTTTTGGTGTTATAGTAAACTGAATCGACTCTCTGATTTCCCTTTCTATATTTTCATTGTTAGTGTATAAGAATGCAACTGATTTCTGTGCATTGATTTTGTATCCTGCCACATTACCAAATTGTTGTATGAGTTCTAGTGTTTGGGGGTAGAGTCTTTTGGGTTTTCCACATAGAGTATCATGTCATCTGCAAAGAGAGAGTTTGACTTCTTCTTTGCCAAGTTGAATACCTTTTATTTCTTTCTGTTGTCTGATTGCTGCTGCTAGGACTTCTAACACTATGTTGAACAGTAGTGGTGAGAGTGGGCATCCTTGTCTTGTTCCTGATCTCAGAGGGAAGGCTGTCAGTTTTTCCCCATTGAAAATGATATTCACTGTGGGTTTTTCCTGATAGATTTTATGAGGTTGAGAAATGTTCCCTTTATCCCTATACTTTGAAGATTTTTTTTGACTTTAAATTTATTTTATTTTTTCAGTGTTCCAGGATTCATTGCCCATGCCCCACACCCAGTGCTCCATGCAATAAGTGCCCTCAGTACCCACCACCAGGCTCTCCCATCCCCCACACCCTCCCTCCAAGTCCCTCAGTTTGTTTCTGTGTCCAAAGTCTCTCATGTTTCATTTCTCTCCCTGCCATACTGGGCATTTACCCCAAAGATACAGATGTAGTGAAAAGAAGGGCCATATGTACCCCAATGTTCATAGCAGCAATGGCCACAATCGCCAAACTGTGGAAAGAGCCAAGGTGCCCTTCAACTGATGAATGGATAAAGAAGATGTAGTACATATACACAATGGAATACTACGCCTCCATCAGAAAGGATGAATATCCAACTTTTGTAGCAACATGGACTGGACTGGAAGAGATTATGCTGAGTGAAATAAGCCAAGTAGAGAAAGTCAAGTATCACATGGTTTCACTTACATGTGGTGCATAAGGGGTAATATAGAGGACAGTAGGAGGAAAGAAAATGGGAAGTAGGGTAATTCGGGGAGAGAAACAAAACATGAGAGACTTTGGACTCATAAACAAACTGAGGGCCTTGGAGGGAGGGGGTGGGGGGATGGGAGAGCCTGATGGTGGGTACTGAGGGCACCTAT
>PITA01028326.1:0-19547 GCA_004023965.1 Spilogale gracilis
TCGCCCAACCAACTGAGCCACCCAGGCGCCCCTGATTCTATTTTTTAAAATGAAATTATTTCTTCCTGTTTAGATTCAAATTTGAGCATAAAACTTGTATTTTGTTTTTATGAAAAGATGAGGGATTATTAGCATTGCTAACTTTTTTTTTAAAGATTTTTATTTATTTATTTGACAGAGAGAAACACAGTGAGAGAGGGAACACAAGAAGGGGGAGTGAGAGAGGGAGAAGCAGGGAGCCCGATGTGGGAAGCCCGATGTGGGGAGCCCGATGTGGGATGACCTGAGCCGAAGGCAGTCGCTTAACCAACTGAGCCACCCAGGCGCCCCAAGTATTGTTAACTTTAAATCTTTACTTAAGTCTCTATTAGAAGTATCCCTGAATAAACCTTTAATGACATACACTGCTCTAACCCTAGGTTATTCTCTCAAAGTTCAAATTTATTACCATGACTAGTAACCATTCCTCCAAATACATAGCTTATTTAATGCTTGTTTACAATTCTATGGAAAAATATCATAGAAAGGAAGATTATCTTTTGATAAGAAATGACTTGATATCCTAATCTAATTCAATTAAAGAAAATTCTTCTATATAATTCATATGTATATATACAACTGCACATATAATATTCTACACATATTTGATATATATTATAGTTATAGATTACTATATTCTTTTAAACATATTGACATATAATAAAATACCTATGTGTATATATAGCCTTCATTATGGAGAACAAATGAAAATTTGAATTGCTTTTTCTATTTCTCTTTTTATTTTTCTATTTTGTATTTAGTTTCTACTTTTTTCTTAATATCACACACAGTATGGATGAAACCATAACATCTATAATGTGAGATAACTGCAAATATAAAAGCATATATTATTGTGTAAAATACTTTCTTTTAGATGATAAAAGTAAAAATTATGAAAATAATAAGCAAACCATAAAACTAGAAAAGGAAATTTTAAGAGATAGCACAAGCATTATGCTAATTGAAAGAATCAGGATATAAAGGCCACACAGTATGTGATTTCATGTATATGAAACTTATAGAATAGGTAAATATGTCAAAACTGAAAGTAGATTAGCAGTTAGCAGAGGTGGGGGCAAAGGGAGAGTGGAAAATGACAACTAATGCATACTAGTTTTCTTTTGGGGGTCTTGGAAATGTTTTGGAATTAGGTATTGATGATGGTAAGAAAACTTTATGAACTTAGTAAAAATCATAAAATTATGTACTTTAAAAGGGCAAATGTTATAGTATGTTAGTCATAAATTAAAAATAAAAATAAAATTTAAAACTGTATTCTTTACACTTTTCTTTCAAGGTTACGCACCTCCATCATATATACAACATTGGTAGAAATCTGCCAATTATGTCTCGGGGGAAAATAAACAATCAAGCACAAAAATCTGGAAATATATAATTAGAGGTGAAAAGTAGTATAGGTGATGCTTAACAATTGTTTGATGTGTTGTTCAGTAATTGTGTAAGATGCAGTATGAACTGAAGTACAAAAAAATTCTCCTTTTGAGGAATACATTATTGAATTTGATCATTTTTCCAGAATGTGCAATCATACAGCACTCATGTGCAAATCTTAAATGTGCCTCATATTAAATATTAGGAAGCTCTCACAATCATTTAAAGTTTAAATTGTTATTCACCTTAGCCCTAACAGGTGTGTGTGTGTGTGTGTGTGTGTGTGTGTGTGTGTGTGTGTGTCTGACTTTGCAAGTGTGTCAGCGCTTGTGTGATTGGCAATAGAATTAATACAGAGGAAAGAATGGGGTGGAGATCAGCTTGGGGAGGTACAAAGAATTCTGTAGTGGTGAGTAGGCAATTTGAGTTCTTGTTTTAGCTTTGGTAATAACTGTTTATGAACTTACACAAATCAGTTAACTTCTTTTCCTCAGTTTCTTAATCCATAAAAAAAGGTTTGGGGCATCTGGGTGGCTCAGTGGGTTAAAGCCTCTGCCTTCAGCTCAGGTCATGATCTCAGGGTCCTGGGATCAAGGCCCGCATCGGGCTCTCAGCAGGGAGCCTGCTTCCTCCTCCTCTCTCTGCCTGCCTCTCTGCCTACTTGTGATCTCTCTCTCTCTCTGTCAAATAAATAAATAAAATCTTAAAAAAATAAAAGATTTGGATTAAGATAAAATGCGCTAATACTTGTGATCTCAAGTGACAACGCTGAGCTACCAATAGAGGCTCTCTAGTGTTTTTGTGCAGAGGGAAGTTCAGGTTACCAAGGAAAGTACAGGTATTGCTTAATGACTTCAATTGTGAGTATAAGGGAAGAAATGAATCTAGGTATTGGTACCATGAGCTAGATGTCTTTTAAAATATTTATTTATTTATTTTACGAGAGAGAGAGAAAGAGCGCACAAGCACAAGCAGGGGAAGCAGCAGGCAGAGGGAGAGAGAGAAGCAGGCTCCCCACCAAGCAAGGAGCCTGATATGAGGCTTGACATGGGGCTCAATCCCAGGACCCCTGGATCACAACCTGAGCCAAAGGCAGATGCTCAATCAACGGAGCCACCCAGGTGCTCCTGGATGTCTTTAAAAACCTTCATTTTCCTAAAATTCTCTCACATTTTATTGATTTTTTTCCAATTAGCTTAAATTCAACTAAATGTATTAAAATATGAGCTTAATCAGTTTATTCCTTAAAATTAAACTTAAATAACATGAACATTTAACACTATATGCTACCATGAAAACCACAGGCTCACTTGGAAATATATTCTTCATGATACATAACCCCCATTTTTTATTTTATCTATTACTCATCATTTTTATTGTTTAACAAACATTGAGGGAATAGTGAGTAACCTATTATATTTCATAGAATTAATTGTCTAACTATAGCCTGTCCAAATCAGAAGCATTTTTGCCCTCTGGTTAATGGTAGTGTGAATGTGAGGGAGAACACTTCAAGTAATGAATGGCAGAACAGAGTTTCATGGAAGAGCCAAATGCTTTCAGCTCCAATTTAAACCCACCCACTTTAATCAAGAAAAGTAATCTTCACGGTAATGGAAACCCAAACCATTCTGGGGGGAAAAATCACCTGATTAGTATCAAGAAGCTATGTATGTATCAAAAGACACTCAGTCCAAGTGTAATGTATTGGAAATGACTGATACTCTAGGGTAATCAAAGTGAAAAGCATTCTGCAACAAAGAAAGCCAGTAAACAAAATGAAACTGTTAGTAATTAAGGTCAGGTAAGAACATTAGAAACATTTTAATAACTTGCTTTAAAAAGTTGAAATAGATCATGAATTCTGTATATTGGTTGGCAATGCATTCCTCTGTAATTGTTTTAATGTCCACTATATGCTGAATATATCAAGGACATAATAATGTAGGAAATAGATGTCAATTCTAAGATCAGTGAAGCATTTCTGAGATGGTAGATGAGGGTGAGTCAATTCAGTTAACTCAACCATGAAAGTCATTAACAATGAGTAACTGTAAAAATCTATACTAGCTTGACCTCTTTACACATTCTTTCAAAGTCCCCTACAACTTTTCAGCATCATTTTTTAAAAATAGAAAATTATGGGGGTGCCTGGGTGGCTCAGTTGTTGAGCATCTGCCTTCGGCTCCGGTCATGATCCCGTGGTCCTGGGATCAAGCCCCACATCGAATTCCCTGCTCAGCAGGAAGCCTGCTTCTCCCTCTCTCACTTCCCCTGTTTGTGTTCCCTCTCTCGCTGTCTCTCTCTGTCAAATAAATAAATAAAATCCTAAAAAGATAGAAAATTATGGGAAAGTACTAAGGATATAAGAAAAATTTTGAATATGAATTTCTTGTACAAAGTATACTGTATAGGGGCTCAGGGTGTCTCAGTTGGTTAAGAGTCTGCCTTTGGCTCAGGTCATGATCTCAGGGTTTTGGGATCAAGCCCAGCACCAGGCTCCCTCAGTGGGAAGTCTGTTTCTCCCTCTGATCCCACCCCACCCCTGCTTGTGCTCTCTCTCGTCTCTTTCTCTGTCAAATAAATAAATAAAATCTTAAAAAATATGCTGTATGAATTTTTGTATCTGAAAACAATTTATAAAAACTCCATTGTCATTTTTTCTAAGTTAATGTTTGGACAGTCTCCAAATTTTATTTTAAATGCTACATGTAATAAAGAACTGAGGAAAATGTAACATTGGCTAGAGTCATAAGGATACTGAATGACCTTTCATACCAGAATGGAAGGAGTAGAACTTGAGTAAAATTCACTGAAGATTGACTGATAATCTAAATGTGCGTTAGTTCATCATCCAGAGGTCTTATCGTCATTCCTCAGTAGAGAAAGTTAGAAAAAAAAAATGTATGTTTGATTTTGGCAGTATTTATATCTCACTAAACATTGGCACCTGACAGAACTGAATTTTTTTTAATCCTTTAAAAATATTAAAGTAGAAATCGACAAGCTCATCCTAAAATTCATATGGAAATGCAAGGGACCCTAAATAGCCCAAACAATCTTGAATGAAAACAGTCACTGGACTCACACTCCCTGATTCTAAAACTTTGCGCAAAGCTGCAATAATCAAGACAGTATGGTCTTGGCCAATAGATGAACATATAGATTATCAATGGAGGAAAAAAGGATTTCAGAAATAAGTCCAGCATCTGCAGTCCATTGATTTTTTTTCCAACCAAAATTAAGTAAAAATAATATCATTTATGGAATGTCATTTTTATGCCAGGCATTGAGACAGAATATTTACATTATTTTCTTCCTTTCTTAACCATAGCCATGTAGGGCAACTTTTATTACACTCATTATATAGATAAGGAATTTGAGGTGGAGACAGGTTAAGCCAACCTACTTGTAAATGGCTAAATCATAACTCTGATAGCAGGTTCCCCTGCTTTTGGAGCCTGCCTCCAGAGGAATCATGAACACCACTTTACGTGACTACTTTGACATATCATCATAAAATAAATAAGATAAAGCAGATATTGAAGAATATGAACAGCAAATAAACATAATTATAAAAATAGTTCAATAAGTGAATATAGTAGGTAATTCCATACCAAAAATCAAAATAAAACACAGTGATTGTGTACCTTGAATGTGCAGGAGGCATGAAGCTCTGCCTCCTGGAGAGGGTGGAGTTCTGCCTTCTGAGCTCATAATGTGAATCAGCACCTCAGATTTCACAATCTTCTACTTTGTCTTTTACAATTAAAAATATTTAAAAGATTATAGCATCCAAAAGATGATGTTTTATTTTGCATGCTTTGCTTTATAATGACGTGCAAGTTTTTAGTATCCCTGTTACATTAATTTTCTTGCTCAACTCCCTCTTGGCACACTGCTATGAAAAAAATATCTAAAATATAAGAAGAAATTACCACTACAAACAGAAGTGTTATTGGGAAAGAAAACAGCTAGTTTGTCAGCTTACCTCTAATAACTCTTTCATCATTTACAATACACATGGACAAAAGGGGATCTAAGTATCTATATAATTACAAGGGCACAGCACTCCCTTACGTAATGCTGCAGAGAGTGAAACATCTAAGTGACACCGCATTAAACCCAGTTAGATTTTACAGTGGAAATTATAAACATCAACAAAAAGCAACTTTGTTAATGAATATTTGAGAAGTGGTGTTATATAGAAGGGAGTTCCACATTGCTAGGGTAAAAACCATGATACATTCCAATATGCTGTATGAGAAGCACCATCATGAAAGAGGGGAGGAAGGAAGCTGAGAGCAGAAGAGTAGCAGGAGGAGGAAGAACAAACAGAAAAATAAAGTAAGACACCAAGCAGAGGTAATGTGGATGAGACAAAAGAGGGAAAATTGGGGAAAAGTAAGAATAAGATTGAAAAAAGTAAGAACCAGGGATGCCTGGCTAACTCAGTCAGTAGATCATGTGACTCTTGATCTTGGGGTAGAAAGTTTGAGCCCCACATTTGTTAAGTACCACTTAAAGAAAGAAAGAGAGAAAAAAGAAAAAAGAGAGAGACAAAGGAAGGAAGGAAGGGAGGGAGGGAGGAAGGGAAAGAAGGAAAGAAGAAAAGAAAGAAAGAAAGAAGAAAGAAAGAAAAGAAAGAAAGGAAGGAAGGAAGGAAGGAAGGAAGGAAGGAAGGAAGGAAGGAAGGAAGGAAGGAAGGAAGGAGTCTGTTTAGTCATCCTAAGTAAGATACAGGTGCAGTCAGAACCTAACATCTATATGTGATTCCTACGCTTGTCCCTAGAGCCAACCTGCTGCTTTCAAGTGGAGGAAAACTTGGTACAGACCCAGGGACACAAAGCACTCTACTACAAACTACTGTAACATTCGTTTTAACTTGCCTACTGTCTAAAAGTATTTAAAGCATCTTGAAAATTGAAGTGTCAATAAGGTAATACCAAGAATCTCAATAATTATGGACCCACGGCTGCATAAAGCACTTTCTGAAAAGTTTGTGTTTTTTTTCTGTTTTTTTTAATTCATATTCAATTAATTAACATATAATGTATTATAGTTTCAGAGGTAGAATTCAGTGATTCACCAGTCTTATATTATACCCAGTGCTCATTACATCACATGCCCTCCTTAATATCCATCACCCAGTTACCTCATCCCTCCACTCCCTCTCCCCTTCAACAACTCTCAGTTTGTCTCCTATGGTTTAGAGTCTCTTGTAGTTTTTCTCCATCTCTGATTTCATCTTGTTTTATTTTTCCCTCTCTTCCCCTATGATCCTCTGGAAAACTTTGAATATAATATTGTTTTAGATTAACTATTGCCTTCACATCTTTAAATGATAATCTATAATTCTCAGTTTATAATCAACAAACTTAATGGTACCTTTTGATTTTTCCTGTGGAAGATAAAGAGTGGAAATTTTACCTCCAACCACCAACTCCCATTCTCTCCATTAATGGCCATTTTTAAAGTGATTTTTTTTTCTGAGTTATTTTTTAACCTATTACTATCAGCTTATTGTTTATTATATAGTTTTCCTTTTATGAATTATAATGATTATAATGCATTTTGAGCTACCAAGTCATTTATACGAAATCTTATGTTCCTTTAGATCTAATTTTCATAATCAATTTTATATATTATGACACTAAATTGTTAGTATTTTATTTTCATTTGATATGTGGGTGGCTATGTTAATTTTCCAAGTAAGTTATATTTTTTTATTTTTATTTTTTTAAAGATTTTATTTATTTGACAGAGAGAAACACAGCCAGAGAGGGAACACAAGCAGGGGGAGTGAGAGAGGGAGAAGCAGGCTTCCCGCCGAGCAGGGAGCCCGATGCGGGGCTCGATCCTGGGTCTCCGGGATCATGACCTGAGCCGAAGGCAGTCGCTTAACCAACTGAGCCACCTGGGCACCCCTCCAAGTAAGTTTTAAATATGGCCTGTGAGTATAATAATTCCTAATTAAAAGCTGAGAGAGTAGCTGCTACTGGACACTGCTACTGGACACTCAGGAAATTGTTGGAGTATGAGTCCCAAGGAAGTCAGTCAGCAGCATTCCATCTTATTCAGAGGAAATCAGTCAGCAGCATTCCATCTTATTCAGAGGAAGTCAGTCAGCAGCATTCCATCTTATTCAGAGGAAGTCAGTCAGCAGCATTCCATCTTATTCAGAGGAAGTCAGTCATTGCTCTATCAGGCCTCCACTTGTTGGACAAGGCCAACCCACATCATGGAGCATGATTTGCTTTATTCAAACTATCAATTTGAATGTTAATCTCATCCAAAAACACTTTCATGGAAACATCCAGAATAATGTTTGACCAAGTATCTGAGCACCATGGTCTGGCCAAGCTGGGACATAAATTAACCATCACATTTTTTTTTTTTTCTTCTACTCTGTTGACACTGATTTTCTTCTCTCCCTCCTCTTTCTCCTAATCCTTCTCCTCCTCCTCCTTCTCCTTCTAGTCCATTTCCTCCCCTTTTTCTTCATTCTCTTCTTCGTTTTTCCTGCACTCAGGAAGGTACTACTTGCTTTTTCTGAATTCTTGCAAGATTTCTTTTAAACTTAATATGGAAACTTGACCAGGGTCTGCTGAATCTTCATTCTCCCCCCTTATTTTACACAGCAAAACTTTTTTTTTTAAAGATTTTATTTATTTATTTATTTATTTATTTATTTATTTATTTATTTGTCAGAGAGAGAGAGCATGCACACACAAGTGTAGTGGGGAGCATACATAAGGAGGAGCAGATAAGAAAGTAGCCTGATAAGAAAGTAGCCTGATGCAGGACTCAATCCCAGGACCTCAGGACATGACCTGAATCAAACATGGATGCCCAACTGTCTGAGCCACCCAGGTGTCCCAGTAGAGCAAAACTTTTCAATCCCTATACTTAGATCTTTTTTTTTCAGGATACTTTTTCATAATATTTTGATTTCTTTTCTGTTCTATGGTTCTGTTTTTTTCTTCTGCCTATAGCAGATTGTCATTATTACCCTATTATATATAATCTCTATGATATCATTGTTCTTTTCAACAAAATGTTTAACTGTATTAAATTATTCTCCATGTCCTTAACTATTTCAAATAATGAACATGTTAATTATATCTCTTGCTTATTCTGTAATCCACAATGAAAAGAAACAGTGAGAGGAGAGGAAATAATTAATCAAATAATAGGCTATAAAGAGTCCTGAACTGAAAAACTGAGTCAATCGATTAAATGGATTTATAGCATGCCAGAGAGATGTACTTGCTAAAAAGGAGCCCATATCCTATATCCTGGTGAAATTTCAGAAATCCATGAGAAAATCATAAGTTTCCAGAGAGTAAGAACAAATTATGTATACAGGAAAAATAATCAGACTGTCATTGGAATTATTAGTAATAACACCGAATGCTAAGATAACGAAAGACATCAATTTTCTTTGGAGAAAATTACTCTAACCCCCAAAGCCTGTTTCTAGTCAAGGAAGTTTTCCTTTATTTTAAGGAAAAGATAATTTCAGATATACAAAGATTTAGAAATCATACCAGTGTCCATCTCAGGAAAATACTTGTAAAAGAATTTTAACCAAACAAGTAAATCAAATCAAGCCTCAAGATATCTGAATATGTGGGGAAGAAAAATAATGTGAGATGACAAACTTGAAAAAATATATTTAGTTAAATTTAAACAAAAAATGGCTGATTGTACATGAATGCATAATAAAAAGGCTAAATAAAGGTATATATACCATAAACCATTTTTAAGTTAATTTTTAACAGATTAGAATCTAAGTATTTTGTGAATCCTTTGACTAAATTTTGTAGATATATTTAATTTTACTGCTTTTGTGCTTCTTAATTTTTTCACTCCTACAAGTGGTGTTTCCTTTCCACTCCTACAAGTGGTGTTTCCTTTTAACATTACTTGTAGGGCTGGCTTAGTGGTCATGAATTCCTTTTTTTATTTTTTGGAGAAACACTTTAACTCTATTTCTATTCTGAATAAAAGCCTTGCTGGGTAGAACATTCCTGACTAGAGGTTTTTTCCTTTCAGCACTTTGAATATATCACATCACTCCCTCAGGCCTGCAAAATTTCTGCTGCATAATCAGCTGATAGCCTTATGGAGTTTCCCTTGTATGTAACTGTTTCCTTTTCCCTTGCTGCTTTTGAAATTCTCTTTATCACCACTTTTTACAATTTTAATTACTGTGTGTCTTGGTGTGGACCTCCCTGAATTGATTTTGTTAGGGAATCTCTGTGCCTCCTGTGCATTTTCTTCCCCAGATAGGGAAGTTTTCTGCTATTATTTCTTCAAATAAACTTTTTGCCCCCTCTCTCTCTTTTTTCCTTCTGAAATCTTTATAATGTGAATGTTAATACTCTTGATGGTATCCCCGAGTTCCTTAAGTTATCTTTCCCTCTACCCAGGGCAAGAGTCACTCTGGAGTGGTGCTGGCTCCTGTCAGGGCTCCTTGCACATTGCCAGGTTTTTGGCACCACTTTGGATGGAGTTCAGCCAAGGGCATACAAGAGGGGGCAGGTCCACAGGAGAACATGGGGGAAGGGGCACCATGCCAGAAAGATCTGTCAGATCTGTTATGGAAGGAGACCTGCAGATGCCAGGACCAAGGCAGTCCGGGTTGAAGGGGGTGGATGTGCAGAAGTGGGTGGAGGGGTGTGGTTTTAGCAAGGTTTCTTGCGCTTGCTGTGGAAGGATACCTGAAACCAAGTCCTGGCTGCAGTTTCTATAGGAGAGTGCAGACATGAGGCATGTTGTTAACAAGTTAGGTAGCAAGTGTTGGCAACCGCACTAGTTCCTGCAGGTGTCCATGTATCTAGGCTGAGAGATGAGGAGAGGTAAATGGCACCTGCTCGCCAGCTCCTTGGTTCCTGGAGAAGTTTCCCGACATTCCCTGCCCTTCAGTACACACTCTGAGATGAATAAACAAATTCCCCTTCTGTATACTCCAAGCATTTTTCAAAGTGCTACTTGTATGTTGTATTTCAGGATTGTTGTTCTACGTCTTTAAGGGTGGGAATTCAGTTTTCTCTCACCCTCCTGCTCTCCCAGAGCTGAATCCATTGCTTCTTAAAGTTCCTGCTGTAGGCCCTGCTGATTGTAAGAACTTGCAAAATTCAGTCTCTCTGGTTTGCAAAGTGAAATGTTACAGGGATTTCTCTTTTCTGTGTGGGTTCACATTCCTGGCATTACTGGTGTGAAGGTCTGTTTTTTTCCCTCCCCCCGCTCCATTTTTGCAGCATCCCTCCCTCCCAGCAACAGTTCTGTGGGTCCATGTAGCTCTTTTTTTTTTTTTTTTTTTTTTTTTTTAAGATTTTATTTGACAGAGAGAAACACAGCCAGAGAGGGAAAACAAGCAGGGGGAGTGAGAGAGGGAGAAGCGGGCTTCCTGCAGAGCAGGGAGTCCAATATGGGGCTCGGGTCTCCGGGATCATGACCTGAGCCGAAAGCAGTCGCTTAACCAACTGAGCCACCCAGGCATCCCGTGGGTCCATGTAGCTCTTGATTACATCTCTGTCCTTCCTTCCCTCTTTGGTGTGGCCTCTCCTCTACATTTAGCTGTGAAGAGTCTGTTCTGCCAGGCTTTGGGTCATTTTCCGGATTATTACACTGATGTGAGTATTATCTAGGTGTATCCATGGGACAAGGTGAGCTACGCTGTCATCTTCCCTGGAAGTCACCTAGAATAGAATCTAAGTAATAAGCCATCTTAGTGAAGTCTAGGCTAAAGAAGAGGTGAAAAGTGGAAGGTAAGGTGAAATAGAGAGCAAGTGATGTGCCGAATAGCATTTTTGAGTTCCCGGGATCTATTCTCCATCCCCTTCTCCCTTATCTGTAGCCCGAGGCTGGCCTCTAAGGTCTGTATATGCAGATCCTCTTCTTCTCTCTGCCTTCCAGTTGAGTTCAGCAAATAAAAAGCATTGGCAGAGAATTAGAAGGTGATAGAAAAGAAAACTACTTATTTCTCTGTTCCCCTCCCTGATGGGAAGCAGTTAGGAAATGGCTATCATCGTCTACTTAATGCCACTACTCATGATAATTAGTCTCTCTCTTAGCTACAATTTTGTCTAGGTTCCAGGAAGAGTGCCTTTTCCCTGCTCCAGCAGGTAACGGCTTCCTGATATTGGTAGCCCCGATGTGCCTCACTGTCACTTCCTTTTCATTGAGATACAATTCTCATGCTATAACATTCACACTTTCAATGCGTACAATTCAGTGTTTTTTAGTTTATTCACAAGGTTGTGCAACCATCACGGCTACCTAATTCCAGCCTATTTTCATCATCCCCAAAAGAAATACAATACCCATCAGTAGTCATTCTCCATTCTTTCTTCCTCCCAGACCCTGGCAACAACCAATATGCTTTTTGTCTCTATGGATTTGCCTATTCTGGATCTTTCATATAAATGGAATCATATGATATGTGGCTTTTTGTGTTTTTAAGGTTCATTTAAGTTACAGCACGTATCAGAACTTTATTAATTTTATTGTGGAAAAATATTCCATTGTATGAGTATTCAGCATCCATATAACCACTCAGTTGATGGATATTTGGGTTATTTTTGCATTTTTAACTAGTATAAATAATGCTGCCTTAACGTTCGTGTACAAGTTTTTTTTATTAGTAGTAACTTTGAAAATTAAAGTTGGTACTATTTTATTTGCGATAGCCAAATTATAGAAGCAGTCCAAGTGTTCTTTGATAGATGAAAACATAAAGAAGATGTTACACACACACACACACACACACACACACACACACACACACAGGAATATTACTCAGTCATAAAAAAGAATGAAATCTTGCCATTTGCACCAGCATGAATGGATCTAGAGAGTATAGTGCTAAGTGAAATAAATCAGACTGAGAAAGACAAATACCATATAATTTCACTCATATGTAGAATTTAAGAAACAAAACAAAGAAAAAAGAGAAAAATGAAAAAACAAACTCTTACTATAGAGAACAATTGATGATTATCCAAGGGGAGATGGGTTGGGGGATGTATAATGGTAAAGGGATTAAGACTATACTTATCATGGTGAGACCTGAGTAATATATAGAATTGTTGAAACTAATTGCATACCTGAAACTTATATAACACTGTATCTTAACTATACTGGAATTAAAAAAAAAATCCTGAAAGCATATAGCTCAGTGCTGGGCATATAGCAGGGATTTAATAAATATTGTTTATTGCATTTATTATTATTATATACATATTATTATATGTTTATTATTTATGTCTGGCCTTCTGTTATTTGTTCTATACCTTTTTTTGTTCTTCAATTTCTCCATTACTGCCTTTTGTGTTAAATATATATTTTCTAGTGAATCACTTTAATTTCTTTGTGACTTATTATATAATGACTCTGGGTCTTTGAAAGAGTTTCAGCACCATGTGTTCTTTTTCCAAGTTACTACTCATTTGTACAATGGGAGATGAGCGAGCACTAGTTAAAATACTACGAAGACTCGTATTCTTACCAAGATTCAGCTATATTTGTTTTAAATTTAACCCCTCTGGTTTGTGGCAAACTTTTGGTTAATTAACTTCCACAGTTTGAAGAAGTTGGTTCTGACAATTTTTGCCAGTTTTATTGTTAGTTTTATGGAGCGGAGAATTTTTGGAAATCTTTATTCCACCACTATTGTTGACATTACTATTTTTTTCTTTTCATAGAAATTTTTTTTGATGTTTCATAATCCTCAATTTTAGGTGTTTCCTTTGCACTGCACTCGAGAGAGTATTTCTCTTTATGATGCTGTTTCTTTCCCAACAGGAGACTATTATTAATCAACAACTTTTAGCCTCTTGTGAAGGAATAGAAGACAAGTTCTCTGTTACTCTTATTAAGCCTCAGTCTTAGGCTAACTGTGCCTAACTGTGCCATGTGCCTAACTCTTACCAAGCCTTTTCTGTGACCCAGCCCTGATCATCCAGAACTGAGACCAGGATGTACTCCTATCCTTTCCCAGGAATAGAGAATTTTTTGTTACTTTCTTCCATTTGCAATAGATGCTTGACAGTGCCCTAAGAAAGACAGGCTTTGCTCACCTGCTTCTGGCAGTATAAGGCATTGAAGCTCTTTTCTCGAAGAGCTGGTGTTGCTTTCCTAGGTACTACCGCTGAGTGAGCCTTTCTCAGACTAATCTTGCAACTGTTTTTTTGTTTGTTTGTGTTTGGGAGCATTTGTCAAAATCTGTGGAGATGAGCCTGTGAATCGAAGTATATTCCCCTTGCCTGCAATTCTCAGGACCTCTGTATTCTCTCATTAGTTTACATGTGACTTTTCGCAATTCATTAGCAGCTTTAGCCAAAGTTTTACTGATGAAAAGCAGCCTCTGTCCCAGGTAAGTTCTTGCTTTCAGTCTCTCCTTTGATCACTTGTCTTCCCTTATAATTCAACTTGTGTAGCTGTCCTGTAATTTCAGTTCTACAATGGGTTTAAGAAAACCTGTGAATTTGCATGTTATCTAGATTTAATTGCTATTGTAGTAAAGGTAGGAGCAATGTTCTTTCTAGCCGTCTACATCCTAGTGAAAGCCAAACACCCCACTCACTTTTGAATGGACAACTTCTATCAAGACCCATGAAGGCTAATCTCAGTAGTTTTTCTCTACTGTTCCTCAACATTTACTGAAGCATATTTTTGGTTATGTGGGAAAGATCTTCTAATCTACGTACATTTTAGTTTCTTTGTCCATAAAGTGACATATTAAAATTATCTTCTTTGAAGTGGTGTTGTGAGGAACAATTAAAAAATTAATATGAAGAACTCAGTATAATATTTGGATGAAGTAGCATTCAATTTAGCTATGTTACTATCACCTTCTCCACTGCTTCTCATTAAGAGAGCTTGTTGAAGAAAATAAATATGACAATGTGATTTCTTCTTCCATGCAATCTATCCACTGCTCTTCAGGTTAATGGGCCTCTAGTAGTATTTATTGCTTCTCTCAAGGTCTACCCATATTTCTGAGCCCCTTCTTTTTAATCAAGTATTCTTTATAAGGCCCCTGGGTTTCTGTCTTCTGCAAGGTCAATAGAAATGCACAGTATATGATTGTCAAGAATTGTGAACGGTCTAAGATTTTACCATACTTGCAAGCTAACAAATTAGCCAACCGCAAGTGATGCTAGCAGAAGACACAACACTCCTGAGTCAGACAAGCACTTTATTCCTCACAGAACAGTGGGCTGAATGAACTCAATGGCTGCAAAAATTGTTGTCCTGAAATTCCACAAGGGCAACAACACAGAGACTGCCTTGGGTAGATACTCTGCACACCGCTGAGGAAACCAGAGTTTAAGGAACCACCAGTCTGATAATGGGCTACTAGCAAACCTGCCTATCCTTTGCCCCAGAAAGAAATTACCTTTATATTCTAGTCAAGAAACAAATCTCTCCTTGAGCCTGAGAGACACCATCTCTGTCTTCCAAAGTGGTTTTATACACATTTTTGAAAAGAGTCTGGAACAAAGCTGTCCATTTTTGCTCAGAAAAGAAAGGGAAACACAAGTGATCCATGAAGAACTGCCTTCCCAAACTCTTGACTGCATTGTTCAATTTGTTTCATAATTTAGGGTTTTAACTACCGGTGAGGCTTCCCCCCTGCATCTTTTGTACTTTCTGTATGTTCATTTTGGTATAATTCACAAATAAAAGTTACATTCATGTCTCTTTGGTTCCTGGAGGATGAAATCTTCCTAAAGATGAACCTGGTTGAAGATCCAGGAACTCCTGATGACTATTAACTTTGCCTTATGTTTCAGAATGATCTAAACCTCATTACAAAAGACCTGTTGAGTAGCAAGATGTCAACATTTTTCTCATCTCTGAAGAATTATAGACAGGTATGCATCTCTTTAGGGACCAATGACGATGTATATAGCAGGAGTGTGGATGTTATCTTTTCCTAAATCAATAACCCACCTACCATGCAGCAAACCTTTGTGTAAGATATGTGAACATTCTTTGGTAAGCAGTATAGAGCTATTAAAAATTTCAGGCATGCTTCAAATGCTACATTAGAAAGATTTAACCAGGGCGCCGGGGTGGCTCAGTGGGTTAAAGCCTCTGCTCTCGGCTCAGGTCATGATCTCAGGGTCCTGAGATCCAGGCCTGCATTGGGCTCTCTGCTGGGCAGGGAGCCTGCTTCCTCCTCTCTCTGCCTGCCTCTCTGCCTATTTGTGATCTCTCTCTCTGTCAAGTAAATAAATAAAATATTTTAAAAAAAGAAAGATTTAACCATAAGTATGATTGGAAATAAATTGCAATATGAGAGATAGTAGATGGAGAAATAATTTTGAAAACTTTGGATTTGGAATATGATATAAAATTAATAATCTTATGTTTTCTTATATCGTTTGCCTCATATAGGAAAAATTATTTTCATTTTAACAAACTAATAACACTTATTTAAAGAATTAAATAGTGCCAAAAGCACTTTGTTAAAATAATGTAACTGATTGCACTTATTCCTATATGAGTTTTGCCTCTTGCAGCTACTTCTTTTTGGGATTTTAAAAACAGTCTCCTTAAAGTATGATTGATATAAATAAAATGAGCATATTTAAAATATATAATTTACATAGAATATAACAATACAGAATGAGTATATTTAAAATATAGAAGTGTAATTGATAGAAATAAAATGAGTATGTTTGGAATATAAAATATTTGCATATGTACACAGTCATGAAACCATTACCACGATCAAGATAATAAACATGTCCATCACTCTCAGGAGATTATTCATTCCCCTTTATAATCTCTTATTCCTCTTATATTCCTTTCGTCTTATCATTATATCTCTTTGCAGTTTTAATCTGAATTTCACCAATAATTAACATGCAGAATATCTTTTTTGCAGTTACTTGCAACACATTGCCATCTTTGATGAGGATCTGTTAAAATCTTTGCCCATTTTTCACTGAGCTTTTATTTTCTTATAAAATTTTGAGAGTTACTTACACATTTTGGAAACAGGGCCTTTGTCATATCCCAGGCTGTGGCTTATATTTTCATTCTCTCAAGAATGTCTTTTAAAGTTAAAAAGTTCTTAGTTTTGATGAGATCCAATTTACTCATTTTTTATGGATGATACTTTTGGTGTCCTATCTAAAAAACTGTTGCTGTACACAAAGTCCAAAAGATTTTCTCCATTGCTCTCTTCTGGAAGTTTTATAGTTTTTACATTTAGAACTATGATCTATTTTGAGCTTCATTCTATATGAAGATTTTTTTGCATGAGGTCCAAAGTTTCCATCACCATTGTTAAATAGAAATTTTCTTTTTTAATTAAATTGCCTTTTGCTCCTTTGCCAAAAATCAATTGACCATACATTTGTGGGTCTATTTCTGGAATCCTTTACTGTTCCATTGATTTTTTTCTCTACATTTTACAAAATAATGCTCTGAATTATTAGAGCTTTATAAGTCTTCAAATCACATAGTAAAAAAATTTTCCAGCACTGTTCCTCTTTTCAAAGTTATTTTTTCTGTTTTTTTTTTTTTTTTTTTTTTTTAAGATTTTATTTATTTACTTGACAGAGAGAGATCACAGGTAGGCAGAGAGGCAGGCAGGGAGAGGGAGGAGGCAGGCTTCCCGCGGAACAGAGAGCAGGATGCGGGCCTCCATCCCAGAGCGAAGGCAGAGGCTTTAACCCACTGAGCCACCCAGGCACCCTCAAAGTTATTTTGGATTGTCCTCAGACCTTTGCATTTCTTTGTGAACTGCAGACTCAGCTTGTCAATATCTACATAATGACTTCCGGAATTTTGATGGCGATTGCATTAAATCTATACAAATGTTTAGGAACATGTGTCATTTAGCAATATTGAGTCTTCTGTTTTAAAAACAGTATCACTATCCATTTAGATGTTAATTTTTCTCAGTATTGTATATTGTTTTCAGAGTACAAATCTTGCACATCTTTTGTCATATTTGTCTTTGAATTTTCATATTTTGGTGCTATTATAGTTGGTAATGCTGTCTTTAAATTTATATAAACATTGTAAATTAGCATTTTCTACCTCATTACTAATGTGTAGAAATAGTTCATATTTGTATATTGGCCTCTGTTTCTGCATCGTGCTAAAGTCACTTATTAGTTTTAATAGCGATTTTGTGTATTTCATCATATTTTCTACATAGATGATCATATCATCCACCAATAATGAGTGTTTTTCTTCTCCCTTTTTAATGTGGGTGACTTTTATTTCTTATTCTTGCTTTATTTCACTGTACAGAACTTTCAGGACTATATTGAGTAGTAGTCGTAAGAGTGGACATTCTTATCTTTCTGAACTTAGGGGAAAGCCTTCAGGATTTTACCTTTAAGGTTGATATTAATTGTAAGATTTTTGTGACCGCCCTCTTTCAGGTAGAAGAAATTCCCTTGTATTCTTAAATTGCTAAATATTTTCTCAGAAATTGGTGTTGTATTTTTTCAAAATATTTTTCTGTATCTATGGAGATTATTAAAATTATTGAATGATTTTCTCTTTTTAAAGATTTTTATTTATTTGAGAGAGAGAGAGAGAGTCAGTGAGAAAAAACACAATAAGGGTATGGGGCAGGGGAGAGGGAGAAGCAGTCTCCCTGCTGAGCAGGATCCTGAATCTTAGGACCCTGCGACAATGACCCAAGCTGAAGACAGATGCTGAAGACGCCTTCTAAACCAGGCGCCCTAGAAGAATTTTAATTTTTTTTATTTGCATATAATTGACACACAATGTTACACTAGTTGCAGTTTACACTGGCTTCAAGTATACAATACAATGATTCAACTTCTTTATATGTTATGCTGTGCTCAGCATAAGTGTAGTTACTACCTGTTACCAACCAACACTATTACAGTATCATTGGTTATATTCCCTCTGCTATGCTCTTTATTATTATTTTATTCTATTTCATTTTTATTTTATTTCTTTTTAAAGATTTTGTTTTTAGGTAATCGCTACACCCAACTTGGGGTTCGAATTTACAACCCCGAGATCAAGAGCCACATGCTCTACTGAGCCAGTCTGGTACCCCTGTTATGCTTTTTATTCATGTGACTTATCATTTCATAACTGGAAGCCTGTATGTCTCACTCTCTTTTATCCATTTTGTGCATCGTCCCACCCCTTCCCTCTGGCAATAATCAGTTTGTTCTCTGTATTTATAGATCTGATTCTTTTGTCTATTTATTCATTTGTTTTCATTTTTACATTCTGCATATAAATGAAATCATATGTTATTTATCTTCCTCAGTCTAACTTACGTCACTTAGCAGAATGCCCTCTTGATCCATCCATGTTATTGAAAATGTCACAATTTCATTCTTTGGTAAGGCTGCATTAATAATTCATTGTACATATATACTAGATTTTTCTTATCCATTCATCTATTTTTTTATTTTATTTATTTTTTTTATTGTTACTAAAAATTTTTTTTCCAGTGTTTCAAGATTCATTCCCCATTCCCCACACCCAGTGCTGCATACTTTAGGTGTCCCCAGTACCCACCACCAGGCTCTCCCATCCCTCCACCCCCCTCCCTCCAAGTCCCTCAGTTTGTTTCTGTGTTCAAAATCTCTGTTGTTTCGTTTCCCTCCCTAGATTACCCCAGTTCGCATTTGCTTTCCTTCTGCCACTGTCCTCCAGTTTGCCCCTCATGCACCGCAAGTAAGTGGGACCATGCGATACTTGACTTTCTCTTCTTGGCTTATTTCACTCAGCATAATCTCTTCCAGTCCAGTCCATATTGCTACAAAAGTTGGGTATTCATCCTTTCTGATGGAGGCATAGTATTCCATTGTATATATGTACCACATCTTTATCCATTCATCTGTTGATGGGCACCTTGGCTCTTTCCACAGTTTGACGATTGTGGCCATTACTGCGATGAACATTGGGGTGCATATGGCCCTTCTTTTCACTACTTCCGTATCTTTGGGGTAAATGCCCAGTAGTGCAATTGCAGGGTCATAGGGTAGCTCTATCTTTAATTTTTTAAGGAATCTCCACACGGTTTTCCAAAGCGGCTGCACCAGTTTACATTCCCACCAACAGTGTAAGAGGGTTCCCCTTTCTCCGCA
>PITA01028327.1:0-19539 GCA_004023965.1 Spilogale gracilis
AGAGGCATAGAGGAGCAAGAAAACAGAATTGAAGATGAGTCCTTTTAGACCAAGTTGAAATAACTTGGAATTGACTGGTATGACCACCATATCAACACATACCTTTGACTAGTGTAGTTTAAATAAGAAAAATGGTATTAAACGTGACAAGGGATAGTTTGTGATAACAGAAGGAAGAAGATCTTGGTGATAAAAATGTTAATTAACAAGACAATTCTTCAATCCTGGGAATCTTTAAAAACAAAATAAAAATTTCTTTAGGTGATTTAAGCATTATCTGGATACAGTGCTCTTTTTGAGTCTTGAATAAATATTTCCATAGATTATTTAAGAATTGTCACCTGGTAAAGTAATTGCTTGCTTTCCTTCTTTTGGGGGGAGGAGGCAGAGGGAAAGAGAGAGAGAGAGAGAGAGAGAGAGAGAATGAATCCCTTTTTTTTTTCCCCAGAGAGAGAATCTTAAGCAGGCTCCATGCCCAGAGTGGAGTGGCTCTATCTCAGAACCCTGAGATCATGACCTGAGCTAAAATCAAGAGTCAGATGCTTAATACACTGATTCACCCAATAATTGTTTTCTTTATTATGTAAATAACTCAATATCTAGGCAACATTACTTGTTTAATGGTTTCATATTTTCAAGCTGTATGCCCTCCTGGTATGCTTTTTTTTTAATAGATAGTTTACTTAAAGCATTAGCTGTTTTAACCAGTGCAGCCATTTTGGGTAGTTATAAGAATGATTTATTAACTTTGGTATTCAATGCAAATAAGAAAGAATTTACAGAATTAAAATTGACATTCATTTAAATTTGCATTATGTTTCTTAATTTATGTTGTAATCTCTTTACTTTTTCACAATACTGTATTGTAAAATATATATTTACCCCAGTAGCTTAATTTCTCTAACATATTGCCAATATTTAGGCTAAAAATTAATCTCTTATCAACCTTAACCCTCTCAAGATCTCCCAAGAGGACATAATGTACAAACTAAAACACACAATTAAAATTTTTTTTCTTTTTTTGACTCCCAATGTGGTGCTAAAACTTATGAATCCAATATCAAGAGTCACATGTTCTACCAACTGAGCCAATCAGGTGCCCTTAAAACACACATTCTTAGCTAATAATATCTTTAGCATAAAATGGTTCAGCAGTGCAGATTGGCCAGAAATCAATTTCAGATTTGGGGAAAATTTTTATTTTCCCTATTCCATTAGTGTTAGAATTGGATTCTATTCTAAACTACTCTGGAGATGTTAAATATTAACATGATTTAAGTACTGAGAATCTATTGCATCAGTGTACTGACCCACATTTGGTAGCCTCGGTATAGTTTCAAAGACTTCAATAATACATTACCCTGTTGTACTGTTCTTTTGAATTCTTAATTATAAGATAATAAATGTCCTTAATGTAAAATAATGATCAGAAATTCCTAAGCAGGAGGGAATATTGAGGTGTTAGCTTTCAACCAGACATTTAGCTTGAGTGATTATAACATCAGGTCATCCCAGACAGTAACATAGTCTAAGTTTTAGGTCCATAAGGAGATGCCATAACTTGTTTAGACATTTGTTTCACTGTTTATCAGTTTTCACTCTGAAGTGTATTCTACCTAAATCTCTTAGGCTCCATTTCAGGGTTAGATTTCTTGTTAAGTGAAGTAAGGGAAGAGAATGTGTCATCTTCATTATTTCCCCAATTTTTTATTTTGAGAAACTTTATAACTTAAGTAAAAGGGACAATTATATATATCCCTCAGTCAATTGTAAACATTTACCACCTTTGCTTTCTTTTTCTCTATACTCCCCTAATTTATCTTTCCCTCTTTAAGTTTCAGTCATGACACTTTATCATTATCTTCTTTGGCTTAGAAATCCTAAGAACAAGGACATTTTCTTGGCTTAACTCCAAAGCTAATCTCACACCTGTAATGTTAATTCAATAATAATGCCTGGTGTACTGTCCATATTCAATTGAGGAAATGTTTTCTAAGAATCTAAGATCCAGTCAAAGTTGTTCCATTACATTTAGTTTTTATGTGACTTTAGTCTCTTAATCTGGAACATTCTTCTTGCTTTTCTCATGTTTGTTTTTAAAAACATTGATTTTTTTTTTTCTTGAAGAGCATTGGCCTGTTGTTTGTAGAATGTCCTATATTCTGAAATTAAAAAAATTTTTCCTCAAAAAAATTTTGTTTCCTTTATGACTAGGATCTGGCTAAATGTTTCTGGCAAGATATGACATAAATAGTGTTGGTATTTCTTATCTTTTTAGAAATATTTTTAATTTATTTGAGACTGAGAGAGCACATGCACATGAGTGGGGGGGAACAGAGAGAGAGGGAGAAGCAGACTTTGTGATAAGCAGGGAGCCTGACTTGGGGCTCCATCCCAGGACAATAGGATCATGACCGGAGCTGAAGGAAGATGATTAACTGACTGAGCCACACAGGTGTCTTTTTTTTTTTTTTTTAAGATTTTATTTTATTTATTTATGAGGGAGAGAGATAGTGAGAGAGGGAACACAAGAAGGGGGAGCAGCAGGCAGGAAGCCCAATGTGGGGCTCAATTCAGGACTTTGGGATGATGACCTAAGCTGAAGGCAGATGCTCAATGACTGAGCCACCCAGGCTGCCCTCCTTTTTTGGTATTTCTTATTGCATCAACTGACATAAGGTTGTCCAACAGCTGGTGATGTTAAGTTTGTACATTTGATTAAGGTTTTTTAAATGTGAGAGCTCTCCATTATGAAATGTAGTTTCCTCTTTGCATTTAATATATAATTAGTAGGGTGATATGAGAGACTGGATTTTGGTGGTTTTGGCATCCAATAATAATCTTTGTCTGGGTCAGCTATTACATTGGTGATGGAAATGGTGTTTTCTGGTTTAGTCCTTCCATTTACATTTATCAGCCATATTTCTGCATGCGCATCATTATTATAGTTGAAGTTAAGATAAAAATCAACCCTTTTTCTTCATTGGGAATAATCTGTGCGGGTGGTCACCTTAGTGGGATGTCTCAGTTGGTTAGCACAGGCTACTAAGGCAGCCAAGGCCAAGGCTACAGGGTTTATATGGGCCAATTACCCAGGCTTTGTTTCAAGGCCAGAGTATAATTTCCTCTACCAAGTCAGGAATGTGTGCCAATGGCCTCCTGGGAAACAGCATGCAATAAGGCTAGAGCTTTACACATCAATCTCATTAAAAGCACAGGCTCAGCTAATGGTGGATTATCTTTTCATATGAAAGACAACAATGAATACTATTAAAAAGTCTATTTTTCCCAATTCATTTCCTAGGTCCTATTTTACAAATATTTAAAAATTTTTGTGAGTTGTTCTTCTATTTTCTGCAGAAGTTAACCAGCTTCCCTAAATAATTAAAAATGATGTAAATATTTTTACAGTTAAAAATGAGGTAAATTATGTAAAGTATATTCTAAAAGAGACATTTGAAGATTTAAAAAAACCCAAGAAACAGGAGCCTACTATAAGAATCTGTTCTCATTAAACCTCCAAAATCTAAAGACCATTTTTTAAGACAATGCAAAAACAATCACAAAAACAAAAGAAAAAAAAACCTGTTGAACAGTCTAGATGAACATTGTCTGAATAAAATAATGATGGTGATGCCTAATAGTATGTAAATTGGTAAAGGGGGAGATGATCAATACTAATCTGTTTTAAAGTTCGGGGATGGTTTAATGTTAGACTTCATTAAGTTAAACAAGCATGGTAAAATGTTAAAGGTAATCATTAGGGGCGCCTGGGTGGCTCAGTTGGTTAAGCGACTGCTTTCGGCTCAGGTCATGATCCTGGAGACCCAGGATTGAGCTTCACATCGGGCTTCCTGCTCGGCGGGAGGCCTGCTTCTCCCTCTCTCAGTCTCCTGCTTGTGTTCCCTCTCTCACTGTGTTTCTCTCTGTCAAATAAATAAATAAATAAAATCTTTTTTTAAAAAAGGTAATCATTAAATGCATAGAAAGAGTATAAATTTAAAATCAATATATGGACAAAAAGTGCATTAATAAAAAAATGAAACAAAAGCTTAATAAGAAAAGCAAGAAAACAGGAAAAAAGAGAAATAAGTGAGACAGAAAAAAGAACTAGATTAGAAATCATTTCAACTATGTCAGTAATTATAATAAATGTAAATGAATTAACTCATCAATTGAGTGACAGAGATTGCAAATTGATAAATCATTTAGATAAATATCATTTTCAAAAGATGCATCTAAAGTATAAGGACACATAACAGTTGAAAGTGAAAGCGTAGAGGAAGTTTTATTAGGAGACCTAATAAGGGAAACCTAGTGTACTATATTAATAGCAGAAAATACATTTAAAGCAAAAAGCCTAATGCATACAGAAACACAATGAGAAACAACACAATGAGAAAAATTTGATTTCATTAGGACAATATAAATTCTAAATATGTATACAACTAATAAATAGTCTCAAAATATATGTGAATTGACAAACTCACCACCATCATAGTGACAGATTCCATTCCATACCTTTCCCTATCACTGGTAGGAAAACCTGACAAAAAAGCAAACTTTTCACAAGATTACAACAGGTGTACACCTGATTTAATGGACATATATGAGCACAGAAGATTACAGGGGAAGAGAGGGAAAACTGAATGGGAAGAAATCAGAGAGGGAGACAAACCACGAGAGACTCTTGACTCCAGGAAACAAACTGAGGGTTACGGAGAGGGAGTTGTGTGGCGGGATGGGGTAACTGGGTGATGGGCATTAAGGAGGGCATGTGATGTGATGAGCACTGGTTGTTATATGCAACTAATGAATCACTGAACACTACATCAAAAATTAATGATGTACTTGACCTTAAATTAAAAAAATAATGGACCTATATGGAATTCTATGTCAAACATTAGAGAATATACATTCTTCTCAAACTTTTATAAAATGGATCAATTTTAAAATTGATTACATTGGTCAATGAAGTAAGTTTCCACTAAATTTCAAAATTATTGTTCTAGCCAAAACCTCGGACCACAATGCAATTAAGTCAGAGCTTAAAAAGAGAAAGAAAAAAAAAAAAAAAAAAAAAAAAAAAAAAAAAAAAAAAAAAAAAAAAAAAAAAAAAAAAAAAAAAAAAAAAAGAGAGAGAGAAAAAAAAAAAGAGAAAGAGAAATAATTTTCTTAATATTTGGAAATTAAAATGATTTTCTAAAATTACTCAAAAATCAAGGATAAATTCATAGTGAATATTAAAAATGAGAGCTAAGAACTGAAAGAAAAATACTTCATGTAATAAAATAAAATCAAGCTAAAATTTAATTTCAATTTATTAATTAAATTAAAATTTAATTTTAATAATTAATTATCATTAATAAATATATGCTTAATTACATCAGTAATTAATCATATAATTAATTATAATTAATCAATAAATAATTATTGATAAAAGTAATGTTTTGAAAAATTTTTTAGCCTTAAGTTCTTATATGAGAAAAATAAAGGTTGAAAATTAATGAGCTAAGTATACAACTTAAGATATTAACAAAAGAATAATAATATTGATCTAAAAAAAGTAAGAGAAAGGAAATAACAGACAAGATAAAAAAATCAATGAAACAGAAAACCGGGACACAACAGAAATAAAGAATAAAATTGAAAAGAAAAATATTTGGCAAAATCAAAGAAGGTAAAAAAGGGAAAGCACAAATAAATAGCATATTAAAATATTTCAAAAATAAATTAAAGGAATAAGAATTAGAAAGGAGGAAATAGTAGTGATTTTACATTGACTAAAATTTCCAGTTAGAAAGAAAATATTTCAGATTATATAAAAGCATCTAGATACAGGGTGTTTACAAGATACACACCTGAAATGTAAGGGCACAAAAAGTTGGAAGTAAAAGATTGAGAAAGTGATCTAGGAGGCTAAGAGTACAGAGTGTTAAAAAACTTTATTAATATCATACCAAATAAACTTTAAGACAAAAAGTTCAAATAATGTGCTACTAGAGACATAAAAAATTATTACTTAACAATGAGTTTCAAATCCCTAGCAAGTTATAATAGTTCAAAACTTCTATGAACTTAGTGACAAAGCCACTTCCCCCCCCAAAAACAAGTAAAATTTGTCAAGTAAACTACAAGTAAAAAACTTACTTTTTCCTTTTCTGAGCTCATATTTCTTCTTTCTTGTGTCACCCCAGTCTTCGTAATTATGGCCCCTTACATGCTTGAATGATCAACCATCAACTCCTCTTCACTTGAAGGAGTTGGGTGGGATTACTTGACCTATGTATTTTCTGGGGCTGGGGAAAAAACTCTTTTACTTGTGGCAATACTCTAGGCCCTAGAAGAGATGAAAATCCACTAAGAGTCCAAGTAGTTAGTCTCAACTGGATATTTGATAGAAAGGATTTGGTGGAAAATTAGGCCTGAAGTATGGAGTCAAGAAAGTGGGTGATGTGTAATAGTATGTAAGGGTGAGGGACCTTGGGGGAACGAGGTGCTAGGAAAGCTCAGAGTCAGAGGTAGTAAAACAGGGAAGTGGGAACTCACTTGGGTACATTTGGGGAACAAAAGGCAAATGTGATAGGTTTTCATGAACTCCCTGTGCTGTCTGGTGGATGTGAGCTGGCTTCATCATACAGGAGTCAGAAAGGGATGCTCAGTCTTCACGCTTCATCTTTTAAGATACTGTTATTACTTTAGATTATTTCATCAGAGTCCCTTGTTTCTTTTATTTACCGACTTACATACCCATGATATTTCATTTCTAGTTCTTAATAGAAAATTGAGCTTCATCAATAACAGTGTCACTATTGCAGAGGGTGATCAGTGGTATGTAAATGGATGATTTTGGCAGACTACAAATAAAATCCTAATCATCGATCATCCTGCAAAGAGGGCAAAAATAAATTTGGTTTCAAAAGAGCATTTTAATCAAGTAGTGAGTAAAGATTGCATAGGAATTAAAGAACCATGACATGAGTTTGATTTTTTTTTTTTTTTGGATTTCCTGATAGCAGTCATTTCAGCTCTAGTACCTATATCTTTAAAGTTTTTGAATCACATGCTTAGAGATTCCCAGTTCTCAAATCAAAGAAAGGTATTAAAAAACAGGTCACCTTTTAAAATGAGTAAATAAAATAAAGTATGCATACTTGCCCAACTCAGAGATGTGGAGAACTACTTTGGCCATATTCTTTTCCCTGCAAAAAAAGTCGGGGATTACCTGCTAGGGCCCAAGAATTTTGGGTCAAATGATTAACATTGTAGAGCTTAAAGATTCCTAAAAATAAGTGTCTCACTCAAATAATTACTAAGTATCATTTAGGTTAACAAAAAAATAAGTTACATCTGTTTTCTTCATTTCACAGTTATAATTGAATGCCTGTTGGATCAGTAAGTCTAATAGCAATATTCTGATTGATCAGAGTATGGCATGAGAACTATGAAGGAAATTAATCGCTGCTGTCTAAAAATGCTCTAAGGCCAGGAGGACCTACTGCCTCCACTTTGCCCGGCAACTCTTCTGGCTCTGACCTTACACTAGGAGACATTTAATACTATAAACAAAAATCAAGAAAATTGTGTTACAGGAAGAAAATGGAAAACCACCCATCATGAGATCCTCATCTTTATGACGGTTTGCATACAGCTCCCCTGTGAAGAGTCCATGAGGCTCGGTTAGCTCTCAAGAGATGCAAATACTGATTATAATAAAGTTTGACCTCTAGAGAACTTTCAAAATTGTTTAATATGCATATTTTCCTTAACAAAGGCCAATTTAAGCCAGCAAACAACAACAAAGCAAGCATACCAAATTTTGAAACTGCTGTGTAATAGTGAGATACATGAGGCTTATCCAGGCCTCATGTTAATTAGAATTTTAAAGGACAATGACCATGTAATCGATCTCATAAATATAATAGAGTTATATTTACTTTGCCTCCCCCATAGAGGTCATTGTCACCCAATACTTATGGGATAAATCCTTATGTTCTATAGACGCTTAATAATGAATCTTTACTTGCACGTGGAAGGAAAAAAATGAGGTCTCTTCAGTTGCTTTTATAGCCTATTCTATTCTGTTCTATTTTGAACATGTTGTATCTGTGCTCACCAGATTTGAAGAATAATTGTTTGTTTTACAAGTGAGCTGGTTGACCAACTAATGCCTCATCATCAATCGTTGGAGGAGGTCCTGGAAGGGAATGTGCAGTCAGTCGGCTTGGATGTGAGAGCGGTATACTACTACAAGTTTGTGGAAACTAAGGCTCACTGTGGCCGAGGTGAAGCTGGCAAGTGGTCGCCGAGTGTAGGCTGGAGGCGGATGCACGAATGAAGAAGCCAGAAGGGAAGGCGTGGGTAGGCAAAAGGATTTTGGGCGGTGGCACGAGTTGGACAATTTTTCCAGTGAGCGCTGAGACCCCGCCCTACCCCACTGCTCCGCCCCCGGCCCCGCCCCTGCCGCAGACCAAACTGGGTCCAAACCAGAAGGAAGTGGAAACGCACCACAGGCCGCTAGAGCTGCTGCCCGCCACCCGGAGACTGCCAGTGGCACCTGCGAGCCGCTCAGGCTTTTCTGGCCTGGTGGGAACCTCCAGCACCACCACCACTTAAATGGTGATACCTGCTGTTGTTGTCTTTTAAAAAGGATACTCTTCTAATTTTTTATTTTACTTTTTTTACGGTGTCTGCGCAAGACTCTTCCGATCTTTAGGAGAGGCACGTGGAGCGAAAAGCCATGGCTCCAGGGTTGATGACCACCTGGTCCCTGACCACAGGGACCTTCCAAGGTAGTCGTGGTACACTTACCCACCAAGAGGAATGGATATTGCTGGAGTCTGTTCAGAAAATCCTGTACAAAGACGTGACGCTGGAAACCTTTAGGAACCTGGCCTCAGGAGGAACTCCTCTCTTAAAGCCTAAACTCGCTTACCCCAGAGGAGCTGGAGGAGCTGAGGACCCAGGAGAGATTTCTCCAGGACCTCTGTGGAGACCAGAAGTTTCAACCAAAGAGACCACAGCAAAGCAGAATGAAATTTGGGAAAAGCCATCTACGGTCAGGAAAAGGCTCAGATTTTCTACAGGGGAGAATCCCTTTGAGTTGAATAAAAGTGAGAAAGCCTTCAGTTACTACGTATCACTTAATCAGCAGGCATCTATTCAACCTAGAGAAAAGCCCTGTACATATAATCTGTGTGGAAAACCCATCTGAAACCATTCTGACCATATTACGTGCAAGAGAAATTACACCGGAGAAAAATGCAGTGAATGTCAAGAAGGTGGGAAAGTGTTTAGTAATCCTTCATCCCTGAGGATCCCGGTGCTGAGCTCATGCTGGTGAGAAACGCTACAAAATTTTATGTATTTATTTTTACCTGGCTGGGGCAAGCCCTGAAGGCCTTTTAAAAAACTAGTAAGAGCTCAGGCCAGGGTCGGGGGAGAGGGCTAGTAGTGCCCCACCCCCCGGCCCCCAAGTCAAAGTCTCTGTAGGCCACCTGCTTCCTGGTAATGACCAGCCAGGCATTCCAGGGTGGGCTTAGCGTGGGGGCCTTCCCCATGAACTGGAAGGTGCTGATGTTGGTGCGGTCTGACCGAGTGGGCCAAGTGGTTCATGAGCCAGCAGGGCATCCCAGCTGAGTTGTCCGGAAGGGTTGCATCCTTAGCATCTCTCTCCCTGGACCCTAGACAGGGAGTGATATCATATCTGAATTTGAAATGATCATGTTACAAACAGATGGTGTTATTATTACGACCCTCCTCAAATGTTAGCACTAGGAAGGCCTTAGAGATGTGGTCTAACACCACCTGTAGGTATGGTATGTTTTATTTGGAAAGAACCTCTGAGGGCTATTTCTTTCTCTCTGTCTCCCTCTCTCACATACCCTTTTGAGATACTTCTCATATACCCCCTTAGGAGTGGCTAAGTGATCCCTAAGAAGCCATCATTATATTTTCAGTGTCTTATTTTCAAGTCACCCACATAAAAAAATCCCTTGTTTTTTAAGCCACGCTGTTGCATTTTGGCTGAAAAGAAGTCCAAAATGAGAGGTAAATTTTACCCCAAATCCACAATGGTCCATATGGAGCTTCAGTAAGAAATTGTGTTTCTGTTGAATAGATCCTATTTGAGCAATGTCCTAATATATAAATAAGAAAAGTCCTGTTGCAAATAGATCAGGTGAACAAATGCCAAAGAATATGTTGTTTTACCTCATGTGTGTTTCTTCTGTTTTTGAACCCCTTAGGTTGGATCTCTTTTCAGGCTTGTCTTTTGCACATCATTGGGTACAAAAATGTTATTGCGCATATGGAAAAATTGTGCAGAGAACCCTCTGACTGTGATCTTCAACATGAAGAAATGCCTTTGAAGGTTAGTGTTTGAACACATTTCAGTCCTTTGCCTCGGTCAGCTAATGTTTGCCGTTTTCCTGCTATATGCTCCAGTGCTCTGGATGTTGGGGTACAAAGATGAATAAGACACAGGTACCATAACTGGTTGGTTAAGCCCAGTTTCTTGCTGTTTCAAATGTTGAAGGTAGAATTTGCATTAGAAGATTCATGTGAGGGGCACCTGGGTGGCTCAGTCAGTTAAGCATCTGCCTTCGGCTCAGGTCATGATCCCAGGGGCCTGGGGTGGAGTCCCACATGGGGCTTCCCACTCAGCGGAGAACCTGCTTCTCCCTCTCCCTTTGCTCATGCTCTCTGTCACTATCTCTCTCTTTCTCTCAAATAAATAAATAAATTCTTAAAAGAAAAGAAAATTCATGTGAGAAGTTAAATGGGAGGCCATTTTCTTTTTATTGATTCATAATTGACATATAACATTAGTTTTAGGTGTGCAATATAATGATTTTATGTTTGTATATATTGTAAAATGATTACAGTAAATCTAGTGAACATCCTGTCATCTTCATTGTCAAGGCAGCTGGCAGTAAAGCCAGTTCTGCTGCACAGACGTCCCCAGTTAGTGCTCTGTCAGCAAGGAAGTCACCTGAGCAGGTCTTCCCTCTACAGAGGAAGAAGTGGTGATTGAGGGGGAGGCCTGCCTCACTTCAGGTTTCCTGCATCCTAGGATTGGGCTCCACAAATTTCAAATGCCAGTTGAGTAATTGGGTATTGACTAGATTCAGCAAGATAAAAGGGGTTGGGATCTTTTTTTTTTCCCCATTGAAATTCAGGCTCAAACCCCAGGCTGAGCCAGCCTTTAAAGCCCTTATAGTTGATGGAAATCCTCACTTTTCTTGACCCTTGGCATGCTTGTCAGCTGAGAACAGTCATCTTCAGAGAACCACTTTCTGCCTGTGGTAGGATTGCTCCTAATATTAGGCCTCACAGATAGGCACCTCATTGGGAATTCGTGGATCTCCAGAAGTCTGCCCCTTCCGTGTTTGTCCTCTGGCAGCTCATCTCAAGACCCGGCCTGTGAAGTGAAGTAGCTCTACAGTTAAAAAATTTTCAGAGCCCGGTTTTCCTGAGCTGGACCCGAGCTTCAAAGCTGTAGCAGGTTAGGGTGGGTTGACTGAAAGAAAGTTAATGCAGTTCTCTGACTAGAGTGGTTTAGATATGTTACAGGAGAAACTTCTATGTGGAGCGAGTGGCTGAACTAGCAGGTCATCAGAGTTCAGTTTCTAAGTCTTCAGTTCTTTTCAGTCCTTCTTTGGGTGATTAAAAGCAGGTAATGCCTATCCATCCCTGAAAGGCTTTTGTCTTAACCAGGTTTGTTATCTGTCTAGTATGTTTATAATTGGCCTAGAAGAGGTTTATCTCTGAAATGGGGGGGTAGGGGTACAAGGAGAAAACCATCATAACATCTGAAAAATATTTTTTCCCTACCCTCCTCACCGCAACAGTGATCTCAGTTACTTTATACCTTTTTTTGACTGCTCCTTGCTTAAGTGTTATTTCCATGTAGCTGGTTAGAAATGCAGAATTTGCAGTAGTAAAAAAGAGATCTTGGAAATCATTTTCTCTATTACAGGTATAAATTGTTAAAAATTATAAGCTGCTAAACAGTACTGAATTTTGCTGTTTTGTTGAAAATGTGATCAGAGAAGCAGTGCCTTATTCATCATCTTTTCGCTCTTATGTTCTCTTGGGGTTGCAGCACAGCTGATAATCAGAATCTTGATTATGTTTTGAGCTGTGTACAAACAAAGCTTCTTGCTTTCTCAGGTGATTTTAGAGGGCAAATAACAGTCGATGAATTGCTAGCCAAAGACAGAGGGTAAATAATTAAAAATTAACAAGAAAAGAGGGAAAGCTGATGATGTTTCATTTAGCCATCTTGTGAGCTCTCCAGAACCAAAACGCTTACATAGTGTATTTTAATGATATTAACTATTATATAATTAAAATGTCCAGAAACTGCTTCTGAGTTTGAGTTTAAGAGCTACAAATTCATATGCAAAGCATTTATCAAAACAAACAAACAAAAAGCCAAAAAACTGTTTTGTGCTAGCTCTTCCTCACTATAACTCTTAGAGGTGGGATCAAATTATGGTATCTTATGGATAAAGTAACTGAGGCTTAGAGAGGTAATAAATCCAAAATTTCACAGCCGGAGGCAGCAGCTCACCCCACTCTGCCTTCACTGCAAAACTCATGTAAAAAAACATTAAGGACATTAAACAACCTGTCTTTTGGTAAGCATGATTCTCTTCACATCAAATGGATGCTCTGGTTTTTCTAAGAATATAAAGGGTTTCTTGAAAAATCTCTTGAGAATATGACTGTGGGGTGGTGAAATGAAGCTAAAGACAGGGAGAAGAATGCTGGCAAGAGGTTGGTTCTTTGCTAAATATTTCAGATTGGGTGTGTACATGGGACAGTATAATACTTTCAGCTTTCTTTCCTGCCTCATAAAACACCATAGTGGACAGTCAACAATGTTATACTAGTTTCAGGTGTACAGTATAATGATTCAGCATTTCTATATATTAGTGCTTATCACGGTAAATATAGTCTGAATCCCCTTCATCTATTTCACCCTTCCCCCTATCCAGCTCCCCTCTGGTAACCATCAGTTCGTTCTCTATATTTAAGAGTCTGTTTTTTGGTTTATTTCTTTTTTTCTTTGTCTCTTTGTTTCTTTAATTCCTCATGTAAGTGAAATCATATGATATTTGTCTTTCTCTGGCTGACTTATTCCACTTAACATTGTATCCTCTGGATCCATCCATGTTCTAGCAAAAGACAATATGTCATTCTTTTTTTGGCTACGTTATATTCCATTGTGTGCTGCAATATGCATAGGGGTGCATCTATCATTTTGAATTAGTGTTTTTGTGTTCTTTGGGTAAATACCCAGTAGTGGAATTACTAGATCATATGATAATTCAGTTTTTAGTTTTTTGAGGAATGTCCATACTGTTTTCCACAGTGGCTGTGCCAGATTGCATTCTCACTGACAATGCGCAAGAAAACACCATAGGTTTTTAGGTAGAACAAATAAAACTACTAAAACTAAATTCAGTATATTCTTTCAGATTATGTTGTTAAAGTCCTAGTCAAACATTTTATGATGTATTTTGCTCATTGTGGTTTATTCTGCTAAATAAGTTTCTTTCCAGTTTATTTCATAGGTATGTGATGAGTAACAGAATATAGTATTTTGTTTTTCAAGTTGTATACTTGGCCTAGTGGTAGGTAGGAATGGTTATTGTGATGGAGAAATGTGTGTATGTGGGAGGGGGGTGGAGGGAAGGAGGTGAGAGGGGTGTGCGTCTGCATGGGTAAGGTTACAGCATATCTCCTGAAACTTAAAGGGTTGGCACTACATTTAAGCAGAGTTTAGAACCACCTGTGTAATTTGAGAGGTATTGAGAATGTATGGAAAAATTTTTCTTTTAAATTTAGACTACAGTGCTTATAAAGATTCATTATTATTAATCTTTCTCCCATAATGGGAGTTGTGGGTAGCTGTAGACCAAAAAGGTTGGCACAATGATTCACACTAAATTGATTATTGCTGAGTCAAAAGCCAGTAAAGGCATGGAAACATTGGGGTTAGTTCCAAGTTCCTGATAAAAGTCAGGAGCCAAGAGATCTGTGACCCCTGACCAACTATTAATTTAACTTCTATCTTATAAAAACCTTGCTACAAAACTCACAGTAATAAGAGTACAGGAAGACAGAAAAAAAGATTCATGGCTTTCTCATCTAAGATAAGTCTTTAATACTTAAACCATTTTTGACAGAGCTCAGCTCTCTTTATGCTCTTCTGGCCTAGTGGAAGTCAATCCTGAGTGAGCCTGGGTTGGAGATTTATTGATGCTAAGATTAGACTTTTTATAAATTTACTAATGCTAAGATTAAACTGTTTTTTTTTTTTAATCAGAGGCATTTCTGAAACCTATAGACCTAATATAGTGAGTGTTTCAGAATGTTTTCAAAAGAATACCCTTTGAAAGTACAGCAAATATGGGCCTTAGATTACCATTCCTGAGTGGGGTTCCCAGCATTTTTATGAGGAAGGTTTTTCGTTTCTTAAATCTTGAGTCATTTGAGTGTAGGGAAAATAGATGCAAAAGATAAAGACAGAAAGTATTGTTACCTGGAGTCAAGGTATGTGGCAGAGGACACCCTTGGTTGTGTCCTTGCTGGGAATCCTTTCAAGTCTTGGGCATGCATGGGTTTGGAGGAAAAAAAGCATGACCTTGGAAACTGGTTTGGAAAACAAATAGGCAAGACTTTGAGGCCACAGCCAGGTTCTAATCACTGGATCAGATACTGTTAAATTAAACCATTGATGTGAGTTCATGGATCGTTGAGCAACCATTTAATGTATAGGTTATCAACATAGGGTGCAGACTAGAAGTCAGTCCCTGCTGAGTACTTTAGCACTTATCTTTGAGCACTTGATTAATTTACAAAGTTCAAACTTAGAAAAAAATTCTTGATTTTGAGTTTTTTTAGCTCAACTTGGTAAGGTACAAATTGGAAATTTTACTTTGCTCTAATTTCCCTCAACTCTGTTGATTTCGACTTTTATTACTGAATGGCATCCTAAATGACGTTGGACAGTATTTGAAGTTTCTCAGTCACTTCTAGCTTAAAAAAAAAAAATCCATCTAGTTTAGAATTCTAATCTCCTCTCCAGCCTAAGTCTTGCAACTCTGGATGACCTAGAGTGAGAAGGGTTGTGTTAGCCCTGGGGCTCTTCATCATTGTCCTCCTCCTCTTTCTAGTTTCTCTTAACACATTAATAATGGTAAGTGGGGCGGAGAAAGGTACTGGTGTCTTTTCCTTAAATTGACCCTTTGTGGCTTCTTCATTGTTACTGCCAGTCTGGACAGTAGTACCTAGCCACTGATGGCCTCTGTGTGACAGGGGACTAAAAACTGTGTCTTTGGAAGTGTGCGTGTATTTGGTATGACTCTTTGTGGGAGATGTATGTGAAGGACATGCTATCTCCTGACCACACAGGTGTCCTTGGAGGAAATCTGGCTCTGGTTTGGACTCAGCCTGTTTGAATGAACCCCTCCTGGCAGTGAGCCTTCCTTGTCTGATACCGGGCAGGACATTGTAAGCCTAGCTTCTGCTGTGTCCAAATGACCCTAAAGGAACACATACTTTCTGCCACTCCTGAGTAGAGGATGTTTAGGCCCTCCAGGGGTTCCTCCTCTCTCTGTCCTGATTTCTTTTGCCACTTTTCTTCCCCTGGTTCTGAAGGCACAGTGGGGGAAGATCTCAAAAGTTTTCTGCATAAGCAGATATCCTTTGGGGAATGAGATAATGCTCTCTTCTTCTCAAATTGCCCCCTTTTCTGAATGATTTCCTGGGAGTCCTCCTTTCACTGGTAAAGTGTCCACATTCTGCTTAGGTGTCTGGGCCACCCTCTAGCAGATTAGGTGGGACTCCCATGTTTCTTTCTTCTGTCGATTTCAGTTTGTAAGATTAAAAAAGTGCCAGGGCTGAGGATTTGGATGGGGTTGGACTGACGACTGAGGAGTATTGGGGAAAGGTTTTCTGCTTCCTGATGAGCTTTGACACATTTCTGACTCTTGGTGATGGCCATTCTGTTTAAACTGTGACATACTCAGGGTACTTGGTTGGCTCAGCCAGTTAAGAGTCCAACTCTTGATTTCAGCTCAAGCCATGATCTCAGGGTTGTGAAATTAAGCCTGGGGTCAGGCTCCACACTGGGTGTGGATCCTGCTTGAGATCTCTCTTTCACTTTCCCTCTCTCTTTGCCCCTCCCTCCCTCCCTTCTCTCTCTCTCCCTCTCTAAAAATAAATAAGTAAATAAATAAATAAAAATAAAATGTGACATACTTTATGTCTATTCTCAGTTTTGGATTTTAGTTACTAATTAAGGGTCAACAGAAAATGTCTGCACAGTTTTGCCTATCATTGGTGTTTACAGAACCTCCCCTCAAGATCTCCAAGTAGAGAAAAAAGGACATAGTTGAAGCACGGCTATTAATAAGAGGACCATATAACTTACATCCAAAAGACACTTTTGAGGGTAAAAGAGATCCCCCTGGGCCAAAGTGGATGCCAGGACAATGCATGTTAGTAGGGCTTCCTCTTGAAAAATGGGATTTTTCATCATGCCTGCTACTGACCCCTTGAATGTATTGGTTCTTTCTGCCATGTCTTTACACAGTTGTGCTGGTATGAGGACAAGGAATAGCAGGTATGTCCTGGTCTCCAGAAGGAGTCAGGCTGAGCTGATGTTTATGGCTAGTGAAAGGCATGCTCTTTGAGATATGTTCTCCCTCGCCACATGAGGTTAATAACACAGAGGGTAAAGTTACAAGACTGTAACATACATCACTTGTTATATAAACTCAACTCCGCAAGCACTTTTTTTTTTCCTCCTGCAAAAACACTTTTGTTGCACCTTCTAGGTGCTAACCTCTTTGGATTATAAAGATGATTTGTGCCTGGGCATTGCCCTAAGTAGCTTATGATCTGGTGTTGGAGGAGAAGTGAACAAATAGCTATTGCTCCATAGGACAGTCGTTAAGAGTCTTAAAGAAGAGAGCAAGGCAGAGTTTCTGTTTTTGTCTCAACTCTGCTAAAAGGTAAGTTTTTTTGGAAAGAGCATACTTTTGTAGTGTTTTGTAATGATAATAATTTTTTTCAGATGTTGACCCAAATTGTAGATTGGGAAGTTATCAATAATGGAATGACATTTCACAAGCTATGCTAATATGAAGATTAATATTTCAGATCCCTTTGTGTGTGTAAACAAGGATCAGCAATTTTGTTTGGAGCCATCTTTTTGTGGCATAACAGTAAATTTGAGCAATGCATAAAGATTATCCCTGGAGAGAAATGAATACAAAAGAGACACAGTAAAACATTGTTCGGGTAACCAGACATGAAAAAGTCATTTTCTCTTTGTTCTCTCAAAGTATTAAAAGAATTTAAAAAAAATATTTTTTTTAAATCTGAACTCAGTGGAAACTTGCAACAATATCAAGGAAGGTGTTCTATAGTAAGTTGATATACTTTAAAAAATAAAACACATCAAAACAAAAAATAAACAAGGAATTGTAAGTCATTATTCCTTAATAGATGAAGTTCATTAGAAGCTTTGATTATAAGAAAGGTTAGTTTTCTTAGTTGATAAATGCTCAAGGACATTTTGGGAAAGGCTGAGATAAATTTGTAAATAAATCCTTGGTTGTACAACGAGGATAGGCAGCAGTTATACCCAAACAGACTTGGAAATAAAAAGTGTTTAATTTTTGATGAAAAGTTAATGAGTGGCTGGAAACCAGTAGTAACTGAAGAACTAGTCAGTGAAGTCATTGTCAAATATATACAGTAAATGTATTCTGTTTTATGATATAACCAAACAATAATTCTCCAGTGCCTGAATATTATTTATAACTGTGCATGTAAATTTATTTGCTTTCTTCTTTTATATTAGAAAATAGGGCTTCCATTTGTATAGTGTTATGTATTTTTTGACCAATGTTTTGTGTGCATAATCCACTTATTCAAATAGGTAGTGAAATAGAAGGAACTTGAAACTAGTTTGAACCTTAGTTTCTTCTTCGATGTAACAGTAAGCTGCGCATCCTAGCACGAGTCACTTTACTTTTCTGTCATTCACTTTTCAAGACACAAATGCACTTATATTGACTGAAGGCTCTTGGCTTTGCAAAGCATTTCACAACCATTTTTCCATTTGATTATTTTAAATATTTTAGCTATGTGAACATTATATTGTTCTTTTTTTTTCCCCCAGTGTGAAACCAAAGCAGAGAGGTGAAGACTGCCCATTTAGAAAGGGTTTGAGCAGAGACTAGGAGACGTCTGGTTCCCATGCATTGGCCTATTCATACTCCACCATGCATTTCTGCCCAACGCTTGGAGGCCAGGGAAGAAGAATTACTGAAGAAAACCCTATAATGAGCAATGGTATTCTATATCCATTTACAATAAATCATTTGTGCATTGGTTTTATATATACCAGGGCATCTGATCTTTCCAATAATCCCACAGGCAGGCATGCTGTCTGTTGTTTTCTAGGTGAGGAAATTAAGCTCAGATGGCTGAAGTGACTTGTCCAAATTGGTGCAGGGAATAAGTGGTAAACAGAGAGCTTGACTTCGTTTCCATATCCTGGACCATTACACGTTGTTGTCCATTACAATTGGCTGCCTCTGATTCAGTCTTGGCCCTCAGCTTCCTGTTCTAAGAAATGGGCTACTTGCTGATACTAACCTTAGCAGGCATGTACAGAAAGACACAACTGACAATTCTGATTCTTACTATTTTTACCTAGCCCAGCACTTTACCACTTTTGTTGTTGTTGTTGTTGCTGTTGAATTTAATTCCTGTTCCTGCAGAATTTTGGATTAGGAAATTCTTTTTTTTAAATTTAACTTTATTTTTTCAGTGTTCCAAGATTCACTGTTTATGCCCCACACCCAGTGCTCCATACAATACATACCCTCAGTACCCACAAGCCAGGCTCACCTATCCCTCCTCCCCCTTCCCTCCAAGACCCTCAAGTTTGTTTCTGAGTCCAAAGTCTCTCATGTTTTGTTTCTCTCCCTGAATTACCTTACTTCCCATTTCCTTTCTTTTCCTTAGATGATAGAATACCTTTAAATGATTGTCAGTGAATCTGACTGCATCCGGGAAGCCCAGGCAAAGCAGCCCTAAAGAACCAGCTCCTTATGCGGCTAACATACTTCCACGGACATTAGCTCAAATTGTTACTTGTTATAAGGTGCTTATAATGGATATGGTATGCATAGGATTTTTACTTTTTTTTTTCTCCTTATATTTTCTTTCTTTTTTTTTTTATTGTTACTAAATTTTTTTTTTCCAGTGTTCCAAGATTCATTCCCCATTCCCCACACCCAGTGCTCCACGCTTTAGGTGTCCCCAGTACCCACCACCAGGCTCTCCCATCCCTCCACCCCCCTCCCTCCAAGTCCCTCAGTTTGTTTCTGTGTCCAAAGTCTCTGTTGTTTCATTTCCCTCCCTAGATTGCCCTAGTTCCCATTTACTTTCCTTCTCCCACTGTCCTCCAGTTTACCCCTCATGCACCGCAAGTAAGTGAAACCATGC
>PITA01028328.1:0-19545 GCA_004023965.1 Spilogale gracilis
ATGGGGGGGGGGGAGAGGAAGAGGGAGAAGCAAGCTTCCCGCTGAGCAGGGAGCCCGATGTGGGGCTCAATCCCAGGACCCTGGGATCATGACCTGAGTAGAAGGCAGATGCTTAACGACTGAGCCACCCAGGCACTCCTCTGGCCCCTTCTTGTAAGAGCACTAATCACCTTCATAGGGACTCTCGTGACCTAAGCACCCACTAATACCATCAGAAGGGGATTAGATGTCAACATATGAATTTGGAGGGGTCACAAATATTCAGTCCACACCAGAACACTCCGTGAAAGAAATTTGCATCACATCCTCTGCCACCTCCTATGGTACCTACAAAACCCTAGCCATGCAAGCAGAAGGTGTCTTTCTGGGTAAAGGTTGTAAATCCAGTTACCATGAGACCCACATGGGGAGGGCTGGGCCTCAGCACACGTTCGTTCTCATGTGTAAAGGGCACCCCGCCACGGCTAGAGGCCCTGCTCAAAGTCTCCCACTGGCCACTTAGAGCCCAGGAAGGACGAGAACTGGCCATCTGCAAAATAAGGCTAAGTGGACTGCCCATGTCCCTTTCTGCTCTAAGAACCAGGAGAAAAGCCTCTTCGCTGAAGCTGCTGGAAGCTCTGGCAATCTAACGAGAAAACTGGATCTTGTCTCATTCCTGGAATAGTCTGTAATGTAAGGAAGTTCTGAGGGGATTTTGGAATTTGTTTCTTCAGCCAAACTCCACGTTCCTCCCATCTCCTCAAACACCATCTCAGACAATGGCCTTTTAGGCAAGGAAATCCACCCGATAATTAAATGCAAAGAATTCCTGGGGTGGACAGACACTTGCAACAGCTTTCGTAGCCTTCCCTGTTACAGTAATGATGCTCTGGGGGCGGCGGGTGCCCTGGCGCCAGCTGGAGTTTCCATCATAGCGATAATGTCCAGCCAATGGCTGTGCGGCCTGGCTGCTCTGAATGCAGGTGGGACCACATCTGTCTGCTTGCCCAAGAGCTTTTAATGCTTTTCAATTGTTTGTGTTTCCCCTCCCAGGCCTGGCCTGGGAAGATCTGGGAAGGCTGTGGTCAAGGTCCTCTTAAGGACAGCGGCTCTGGGCTTTCTAAGCAACTGAAACAAGTGCTCCATCCTAACATTTGAGTCTGCATGAAGGGCAAGACCATGAAAGAAATCCTGGTAACTTTCTGTGCAAAGCTTGTTAAGGGAAGGCCACGAGAAATCCTAGCTCAGGGCAGAAAAGCCCTGTAAAGACAGCTGCCAGTTACAACATTCCTTGCTACTCCGGACGCTGCACCTCCCATTCAAAAGTCACACGTCTGGAAGGGGCCAGAAGGAAATTCTGCTTTTAGGAAAAGCCACGCTCAGGGCCATGCCGCATGGGCTCACGGAAGCCACGCAGTGCGCAAGTCTCCCTTGCAAATCTCCCGGCACCGCTGTCTCTGACCTCGCAGGTCTTTCTCACTCAGTGGAGATGTGAGGAGGAGGGTGGCTTGTAAATTAATGTTCAAGACCCTGCAGTTTCCAGCAGCAAATGTAAAAAGTAATAATAACATGAAAGGAAACGAGGCCTGAATGTTTTGCACGACTCTGGAATTTGGATAAGACAGCCGCGCCCTGTGGATGCTCACACCGACTTTGATCCGGGGGCCAAATGCCGAGGAAATCATCCTCAGGAATTCCTCCAAGCTCCTCTGCGTGAAACCTGAGAGCCCCGAACACTGTGAGCAGCACCAATTACCCTTTAGTCTGGAGTGGGAGGCTGCAGGAGGCTGTGGGAGCCGAGGGGAACATGGAAGAAGACCCAGAGAATCAGGGAGGAACCCGTCTGAAAACCCAGTGTGGGACTCGCCTGTTCTAGAACCAGACCGGAGACACCAGGGCTTCTGCAGACCTCCTGGGGGGAACGTACCCACCCCCCACTTTCTGTTCTGTGAGAAAAGCTGACCCCCTCCCACCATGTGAACACGAATACCCTAATCCCAACTAGAACAAAAGCATACTTTCCCTCCCCCTGGAATTTCTAAACAGTTATGACATTTCCAGAAATCCTCTCTGTTGTACCTTCTTTATATAAGGCTGGCGCATCTAAGGTCTATGTTCTGCCTACCAGACTGACCCCCCCGGCAAAGGGTCCGGGTGACAGCAGTGGCTGTCAGGGCCCTCTGCTGCCGGGCAACCTGCCTGATCACATCTGGCCTGCATTCACTCAGCGTCTCCCCCACACCGCACTGGGCAGCTCATTCTTAATACAGATCACAGACAAACATTTCCCCTCTTCACACATCTGGATAATGGCTTTCCTTACTTCCTGTTCTGGGATCGAGACAATGCTTTTCAGATTGAATTGTGTCGACTCTAGTTATAAGAACATTTCCCCCAGAACAGCTCTCTCCTCCCCTTTCCCTCTGCTCCCCAGCCCTCTCTAGACACTTGTCCACTCTCTGCCCACAAGCCACAATTCTCAGAGATGGGAATCAGATGACATTTTGTGCTGTGCCCTAGGTGAGCATGTCCCCAGGTATGTGTCAACGAGACATCCTTCCAACGTCCACTGTCCTGGGCTCATTTGCACACTGTCACATTCTGGCTGAAAACATCCAGAGTGCCTGGATCTAGCTTTTAAGGACTGTCTTTCAGGGAGGATACCAAGCTTCACGTGGGAGCTGCCTGGGGCCAAGGATCCCCCTCATTACTTCAGGGACGGCACACGGTGGCATCCTACCTGCCCAGTCCTCGTCGGGCTGATCAGGAGAACAAAGCCCCTGCTCCATTCATGTTTCAATGCTTCCGCCAGTTCTGCCAGCCAGGACAATGCTTCCAAAATATGGGGCGTGGCTCCGGCAGACCACGGGTTTACGTGTGTATGTGCAGGTCTGAGAACATGGCTGTGCCCCACACACTGTTGCAACTGAGCCCACTTGTAACTATTTGCATGTCTGCAGGAGCACAGGTGACTGGACACTTGTATCTCTAAACCTCAGCCCAGCATTGCTCTTCAGAGTCCTAGGTCCTTAGTACCTCTGCCCCTCACATTCCTCCCATGGCCACGCACTTGACACTTTGTTCTGAGCCCTCACGGAGGTCTCCTGGCAGGTGTCAGATGAGAGGTGACAGGACTAACCCTGCCTACATGGCCAGGGCCAGGATGGCTTGGCTTTTCTCCACCTGCCACGCCGTGAGGGCATGTGGATGGGGGAGGGGAGCAGTGTCAGGGAAACTCCAAAGGACATGGAATTCTGGGTGACCAAGAGGCGAGCAAGAGTGAGGGAGGAGGACCATATCCAGCACTGCTGCAGCTCACCTGATATGGACCGAGAGACAGACGCAAGAAGGTAGATGATGCCAGAAAGCAACAATGAAGACTCCAAGTCCCAGGAGCCATGGTTCTCTACCAGAAATCTCCTGGAAGGCGTTCCTTAGTCAGCTCTCCCCCAGAGGGCACGTCCTAATTGTTCTAGGGTGAAGCTTGGACCAGTGGAACTCACAAATGCTTCAGGGATTCCCCTTGTGTAGCTATGCCCACCTGTCCCCTGCACCAGGTTCCCAAACTTCCCTGAGAGAGCAGTTTTCAGAGACCACAACATGAGGAGAGGTAAATTCCAGAACAGAAAGACCTGAGAAAGGGGATACAGAAGTCAGGGGAAAAAAAAATCTCAGGAAGAGCAGATGGGGAGAGCGCCCACCCTGAGAACAGGTAGAAAGAGCCCAAACAGAGGGCATAGCTTTGGGGCCTGTCTGGAGAGTTTTTTTGTAGATCTACTTGGGTTAGAGAGGCCGCATAGTTTGGAAAGACTCAAGGCAGGAATTGATCTGGCTCAGGCTTATCCAGCAGAGCCTCCTAAATCCAACAGAAGTAGAGATTTATTTTCTGCAAGAGAAAGCTCTTTGTTTCTACCTATAAAGATAGGTCTTTTTTTTTTTCTTGTATGTGGGTGGCCGAGTGTGCACTATGCAGTTTCCCTCCCTTCTCTCAGCACCCCATCTAACAGGGCCTATGTTTAGACATTCCATGAGAGCTCTCAGTCTTACCTGATTGAAAAACAAACTGCAGGTTATGGTGTTCTGGGTGTCCCCAGGCCCCAAACGTCCAGTTGAGACTCTGTGCCCTCCTGGCCTCCCACTGTCAACTCCATCCTCTGGGCCTGGTCATGCTGCTCCCTGCCCACGCCTCCCCAAACAAAAGGCATTCTCACCAGCTGTCCTAGAACTGCTTCCTTTCTCCCTTTTGCACTAAAGCTCCTAAATCACAGCAAACAATATATTTTAAAATTCACGTGGAAGGATTATCCTGGTTATTTTAATATTCTACTAAAGTCACTACCAACTCCCCTCTTGATCTGTGAGGGTGTCATCTGATTTTGGTTTTGCTTCTGCCCAGGGCTGTCAGCATGGATGTGGGCTTCTAACCCTCAATCGGGGGAGAGCCCTTCCCATGACCAATCAGGGTCGGGTCTCAAAAGCACGCAACTGCCCATGAGAAACAAATGCTTGCTTCTCACTGTCCCTCTTTCTCTTTAAAACCAAATATTGATAAACATCTTGGACACTGAGGTCTATCACAAGGCACCCTGTCCTGGTTTCTTGAGGGAAAACACCTGGGCAGTGCTGGCCTGGCTGGGCTGTGTCTCTCAAGGAATGGCCCCCCAACTTCATCAGTTCAGTCACAACCACTAACAGCTGTCAGATAGAGCTCTCTAGAGGAAGAGAGGTCCGTCACCGCCATCTTCTTGCACTCAGGAGGTCTTCCTCTCTTCTGGTCACTGCAGGACGAAGGAGTCCCTCATTTGTGGTTGGCTTTTCAAGCTATCATGGCAGGACAGGGAGACGGCTGCCTCCTCAAATGCACAGTACAGAAGGTGACAGGCAGTCTTTCACCACAAGTAGGCAACTAAGGTCATGAAAGTCATCAGAAAACCTCAAAGTTGGGGTGCCCGGGTGTCTCAGTTAGTGAAGTGTTTGACTCTTGGCTTTGGCCTGGGTCATGACCTCAAGGGGTAAGAGAGAACCCCATGTCCAGCTCTGCACTCAGCAAGGAGTCTGCTGAAGACTTTCTCTCCCTTTCCCTCTGTCCCTCCTCCCCGTCTTTCTCAAATAAATAAATAAATCTTAAAAAAAAAAAAAAAAAAAGAAAAAACCTCAAAGTCACTGTTGTCATGGCTTCTGCATGGAGACAACTCACCCTCCCAGCAGAAACACAGAACCATCCCTCCCAGGTTCTCCACCTTGACCCTGACCAGGGACAGCAATTCCTTCAGACCTGTCCAAGGCCAGGGCTGTAGGCTTTTCCACCGTTTTTCTTTCTCAGGTAAGCAGAAAGCTAATCATAGCTGAGGTACTTGAGTTTCCTAGGGAAGTCCCTCTTGCTGATACGCTGGCTTTCTTCTGCAACTAGGACACCATGGATTGTCCTTTCTGCCTTGGTTGGCAGCAGTCTAAAGGTACCTTGGATTTTCTCAATCTATGACAAGTTTTTTTTTCTTCTCCATCTCTCAGAATGCAGATCTTTACTTTAATAGTTCTGATGTATGGATGTATTACCCAGAAGTGATCCCAAATCATTTCAAGTAGAGACTAGAAATTTTTTAAAAAGTAATACTAGCTTCCTAATCTATTAAACAAAAGCTAAATAATACCTACCCCATATAACTGACCAATAGTATAATGATTGCACAGCATCTAAAACACCAGGTGAGATCTGATTTGACTTAAACATCATTAGTACATTATTACTAATAATAAATGAGATCTGATTTGACTTAAACATCATTAGTACATTATTAATTCCTGTCCTAAGCAGAATTACTGACATTACCATGGCAAGAACTTTTCATTTAATTCATAATTTAGAATCCACATGATTGCAGATTAGATTGGAGACAGTTTACAGTACCAAAGAAATTATTTTTGAACTACAGTACATAAAATATGCTCATTTGTATAAAGGGACACAGAAAGAGGGAAAACACAATTCCAGGATCTGGGTGAGTTAATTGCTGAAAATGAGCCTGACATTTGCTTTGTGTTTTCTAACAGCCAAAGCAGGAAGAAAATCAGGATAACGTATATGACTCTCACTGTCTGAAAAATGCAACACATACCTCACTGACATTCTCCTGACACTCAGAGCTGGGGTAATGGCTGGCACTGATACTTCTATGAGATTTACCGGGTAAGCGGCAGAAGGGCCATACTTACGAGCACCCGGAGCAAAGGCACATACCCAACCTTCAGAAAAGAAGTTTCACTTTATCAGTATTAAGTGGTTAGGGACCAGTGAGTAAGCCTCTCTGGGGACTTTCTAGAGGTACGTAGAAGGGTACTCTTTTTCATTTTCTAAAGCTTTCACTGAGGAATTTTCTTGAAGGGCATAGACCAGTGGTTCAGGTCCACTGAGATTACCTTTCCATCCTCTCTTACCGCACATGTACTTAAAGATCTATAAAGAACTACTCAGGCACCTGGGTGGCTCAGTGGGTTAAAGCCTCTGCCTTCAGCTCAGGTCATGATCTCAGGGTCCTGGGATCGAGGCCCGCATCGGGCTCTCTGCGCAGCAGGGAGCCTGCTTCCTCCTCTCTCTCTGCCTGTCTCTCTGCCTACTTGTGATTTATCTCTCTCTGTCTAATAAATAAATAAAATCTTTAAAAAAAAGAACTATTCAAACTCTACACCCAAAAAGAAGATGATAACATAAAAAAATGGGCAGGAGACATGAAGAGGCACTTCTCCACAGAAGACATACAAATGGCTAGCAGACACATGAAAAAATGTTCATCATCATTAGCTATCAGGGAAATTTAAATCAAAACCACACTGAGATACCACCTTACACCAGTGAGAATGGCCAGAATTAACAATACAGAAAACAAGTGTTGGAGAGGCTGCGGAGAAAGGGGAACCCTCTTACACTATTGGTGGGAATGCAAGTTGGTGCAGCTGCTTTGGAAAACAGTGTGGAGATTCCTTAAAAAACTAAAAATAAAGCTACCCTATGACCCTGCAATTGCACTACTGGGTATTTACCCCAAAGATATAGATGTAGTGAAAAGAAGGGCCATAAGTACCCCAACCTGTGGAAAGAGCCAAGGTACTCTTCAACAGGTGAATGGATAAAGAAGATGTGGTACATATATGCAATGGAATATTACGCCTCCATCAGAAAGGATGAATATCCAACTTTTGTAGCAACATGGACAGGATTGGAAGAGATTATGCTGAGTGAAATAAGCTAAGTAGAGAAAGTCAAGTATCACATGATTTCACTTACTTGTGGTGCATAAGGAGTAATATAGAAGACAGTAGGAGAAGGAAAAGAAATGGGAAGTAGGGTAAATTGGGGAGGGAAATGAAACATAAGAGACTTTGGACACAGAAACAAACTGAGGGTCTTGGAGGGGTGGAGGGGGAGGGATGGGTGAGCCTGGTGGTGGGCACTGAGGAGGGCATGTATTGCATGGAGCACTGTGTGTGGGGCATAAACAATGAATCTTGGAACACTGAAAATAAATAAATAAATTTTTTATAAAAAGAATGAGGAGTTAAATGACTCTACTCTATCCCCAAATATGCAACTGCCTTCAGATCTGTGAAGAAGCCTGGCCAGTGGCTTCACGCAGAGGCTGATCCCTCTTGTTAAGTTCCCACACAGCCTCATCTGGGGCTCTGAGCCTGGCTGGTCAAAAGGGTCCGCAGGCTTCGTCCCTCAGGGACCTGCTTCCCATTGCTCGCAAATAATCACAGACAACAGACTTCCCCGGGAAAACTATAATCGCTCAACTAGGGGCAAGGCCAAATGCTCACAGAATTTATTGGCTTTGATGAACAACTAGGTGTTTGTTTTCGTAGGTAATTAGAGTGCAATAGCAAGCTATAAAGGGCCCTCCAAGAAACTGAAGCGGACTGAGTTAAAGGCTACTGGAGTCAGACTGAATCTCCCCATTCATCTCTGCAGACCTCCTGTGCTCAGACGCCAGCGGCCCCACACAATCCCGCAGGTCAGTGGGGAAAAAATGGCCCTCTGTGCTCTTCACGTTCAAGGAGAAAGGCTTCTGTGTGGCACGTGTGTGCTCACACGCAGGTGCAAAATGCACTCCAGCGTGGGTCCTGGCACTGAAGACTGCCTGGAATCTTGCAGTTCATACAAATAGATGCATTCAAAAGTCCACAACAAATGTTTTGACGACTACATTCTCAAGACTATTAGGTCCTTGATTCTGAGGAACTAGGACAGGCCGGGTGGGACATTTGGCCCAAAGACAAGAAAAGGATGTTTGCCAAAAGCCATACTGATTTACGTTTTTCTCTCAGCAACCACTCTCTGCTAGAGGTGTGTGTGTGTGTGTGTGTGTGTGTGTGTATCTTTTTAACAAATCATAAATATAAATACATATTTGATTTTTAAAAATTATTTCCTGTAGTATAAGCAAAAAAAAAGTATGGGCAAAGGGCTGTTGCTAATATTAAAAAAAATACCGTCGAGATAAAAGAACTGTGTACTTAGAGACAACTGTTCATTTTGCTTCTTTTAGCCAATAACAGGTTATTTCTGCCTTAATCCCAGGAAATACACATGGGATTATTATCACTCACTATATTCACATCACGATATTCAGTAGGCACAGAAAAGCTACCAAACCCATCTCTGAGAGTGAAAAAGATGAGAATGGGACCAAATAAAACAAAGCCAAAAATATATGTAAGCCACAGACATGGCTAGCCCTAAAGGAAATTGCAGCCCTAAAGGAAATTGCTTTGTACTTCTCCTTATAGACTGACTTTACTTCTGCAGAAAGTTGAGCTCATGTTTAGGGTTCCACACATCTTACTTCAAAGGTCATTAGTACACCTATTGAGTGGAGCACTGGGTGTGGGGAATGGGCAATGAATCTTGGAACACTGAAAAAAAAATTTAATTAACAACAACAACAACAAAATAAAAGCAGTAAAAAGAAAAAAAGGTCATTAGTAAACACTTTCTATTTTTTCACCAAGAACCATATTTCCATTTAATTTTGTTCTACCCAGCCCAATATATTTTTTTCTATTGTTCCGTATGCTCTGACCTCCTCGATTTACATATTTATTTTTTAAGTTCTCAGGCAGTCATACCACAATTTTTTTTTCCTTCAGAGAAATACAAAACAGACACCTATTACAGGAAGTAGGAAACCCTCAGGCCACAGCTGCAGAGTTGGCTGCCTTCTGTCACTTGAGACTGTCTGCAGGTGACCTCTATCTTGGGCCAGCCACTCAATCCTCTGACCTTCTGTTTCCTCCTCTGAAAAACTGGGAGGCTGCCTCAGATCCTTTCCAACACATCTTTGGGCTCTCAGGTTCCATGGCTCTCCCCTCCTCCAGAGAAGAACTTCCATATACAAAGACAGCAGCTGATAATTCTTTAAAACTAAGGCACTGACATTCTGCCTTAAGACAGTTGGACTACATTTGAAATCGGCTCTCAAGGAAATAGAAAGTCAACAGTATGAAGATAAATTCCATTATCTGAATGATACAGTGAATCAAAGATCATGATAGTCCAGGAAAGGAAATGCAATCAAAGAACACACTCTGAGACAAACCTCCTCCTTCTAGAGTGTGTGCACTAAGAATAGACTTGAATACGAATGAACATTTCAAGTCTCAAAGATCATCTGGTCAATAATCTCTCTGGGTTCCCTAAAGGGCTGGGACCCAGGCTTGCTGACCTAGGTCTGTGTTACAGAAGAAGCAAAGGCGAAGAGCAGCACTGTTTCAGAAGCTTTGGACTTCAAGAGAAAAAAAAAATTTATACACACACACACATATACATATGTATACATACATATGTATATTCAGATAGGAATAGAAAAAGGCAGAACAATACAGAGTCTGATACTTACTTGTGGCCCAGCTCATGAGCGATGGTAAAGGCCAAATTGAGACCATTGTCTTCGGCAAGCACACATTTCCTCTTAGCACTGCACACACCTCCTAAGTAAGCAATTCCTGCAGCAGAGACACAAAAACATATCCTCTTCAGAATGTGGGAAGCCCTGACCTCACTGGGCCAGTCCATTTGGTCAACACCATGCATGATGGAGAGAGGAGAGAGAGGAGGGACAGACTGGATGGATCATGTAGCCACAGGGCTGGAGCCATCATTCCAGAGCTCCCAGGGGGGATGGGCTGGTGTCTACTGCTTTTGGATTCATGGACAAAGCATTAACGATAATAATAACCACCATGCAGATCTCCCAAGCATTTAATAGGTGTCAGGCAATGTGGCGGGTTGCACGCATTATCTCATTTCATCCTAATTACCCAGGCTGGCAGTAACAGAGAAAGCAAAGCTCCATGGGGGAAGGTAAGCTAGGGTGGCATGTGGTGCTGGGATGCTCTCCACTTCAACATCCAGGGCCGGGACGAGTTGAGGCCAGCTAGGCAAGGCCCTCAGCGTGAAAAGCTGAAGGAGGGTTCCCTTCTCCAGAGCTGACCCCGTGCTTGCACGCCCAAAGAGGAAGGCGGCACCTCCTTAATAAGTTCTGTATGCCCGGCACCTTCTTTCCCTCCTCCTAGTCCGAGCCCTGCTCAGGTCAACACCCTCAAGGTAGGAGCAGGGAGCTTAGGAGCTGCGAGTCTCACAGAAAACAGGCCAGAGAAGGCTATGCATGATATGTAGAAACATATTTCAGGAGTCGTCCCGGAGGGAATGAGACTGGGACCAGGAGGAAGGGAGGAAAAGAGAGAGAAATCCTGGAAGAGGCCGGGCCAGGGAGTCATCAGTGATGACTAGCCCCACGGACCAACTTGCTTGTCTCCATGCACACCTGACTGGGGTCCCTTGGCCACTGAGACAAGAACTGAACACAGGCACCTGGCTGGGAGGTAGGTACAGGAGAAGGGTGTGAGCAAGGGACAGGAGGCTGCCAGCCTTTGAAGGATGGAGGGGAGTTTTCTAGAGGAGAGCGGTTATCCCGGCAGAAATGCATGTGTGAACACCAGGATGACCTTGGCCGGCCACTCGGGGCACGTGTCTGCAGCTGCCACTCCCCACGGCAGCCCTGCACGTTTCCCGTTAGCTCCTGCTGTCTCTGCACCCAGGACAGGCCTCCCTCACTACCCAGGTGCCTCCAGGGTTTATCTCAACGACAGGGGAGTCCACGGACCCCTACTCCCTCCCAGGGCTTGGGACAGAACCCGTGCGGGGACTGGAAGCACCTGCATTCCCAGCGACAGCAGCCTCTGACCCTTCGTACACCATGAGCCATGTGAGTGGGTGGTGGCCCAGGGTGGCTGGCAGGGCGCACACCGGCAGGAGCTAAAAGCTCCCCTTGATGTGGGTTCCAAGGGCTGTGGGGCGGGCTGTGGCTCTACTGGCCCCACAACCAGGCAGGCGCTGCCCAGGGGTACTTGGTGACCAGGTGAATGGAGGCTATCTCAGCCAGACTCCCCACCAGCACTGTGCCCTGGGAGGGTCTGTGGCCACCGGGTGACAGGCCATTTTCTACCCACAATGCCATGGCCCCCAAAGCTGCAGGCTGCCTCATGTTCGGAGGGCACCAGGTGTCTCAGGAGCAGACACCGGCCTTGCAGGCACAGAAATTGGGGAGGCAAGGAGTTGGCAGAAGGTGGAGGAGAATGGACAGGGGGAATTAATTAAAAATGAACCTCTTTCCTTGCTCCGCAAAAGCAATACCTATCCTCTGTGACGACATCAAATTCAAATGGAGGTGGCCCTTGGCCACACCCAGGGCACTCCCTCCTTCCTCCCTACAGCCCTCCAAGAGCCCCCCTTGCCCCAGGCTCTGCTCTGCAGGGAGATGTAGCTCGGGGTCTCAGCTCACAGTCGACACACTGAGCCGGCACCACAGTGTATGTCTATTTTTATTGGGGAATATGCAACACGCTTGGCAAAGGTTGAAGAATTAAGAAAAAAAAGAGAGAGAGAAAAGGAAAAAAAAAATGAAATATTAGTTGGCCTCAAGATGGTTTTTGTTTTTTTGTGGTTTTTTTTTTGTTTTTTTGGGTTTTTTTGCACATGGACATCATAATCCAGCAATGCAGACATTGGAAGGAGAAAAATGACAACCAGAAAGGACATGATCCGGCTTCTCAGTGCCTTCAAGGTCATTATTCTGGTTTTGTTTAAAAATGCTTTGTGGGTTGCTGCACCAAGTCCAGCAGTGAGGAGGTGGAATGCTTCTACATAGCACTGATGGTATGTGCATGCAACAACACACGCATACACTCACATGCACACCAGCGGTGCTCTCCCAGCCCTGGGCCGTGGTGTCCTGGGTCAGTGAGTCAATTGGAACAATCAGATGTACACACCCCCCAGGAGAAGCCATCTGGTGAATGGGGAAAGGAGGCATTTGAAGCCAGCTGTGCTGAGCTTGTGGTCCCAACAGCAGCTGCTGAACCAGCAGACCTTGATGCCACATGAACATGTTCCCTGGCCCCCACCACACTCAGCACCCTGAGTCGGCAGGCCTGAGTTTCAACTGTAATTAGGTAACACACAACATTAGGGAAATAGCTAAGCGAAGGGCGTTCCAATAATTGCATTTTAATTTTTCCAAGACACATAGGATTTTTTTTTTAATGAGAAAACAAAGATTCAGTTTATTTAGGAGAAATGTTCTTACACGAAGGTGGATTAACATCTCGTGCTTTGAATGATGTGTTACAATCATGCACAACCTGGTCACAAAAGCAAGCAAGGCAAAATGTGTAAGGGAACACAGCCCCCAAAACAGTACAGGAGCCTGGAGCCTTTAGGACCCATGGTGTGGAAAAGCTTACAACTCACCAAGTCTGGAGAAAATCCCAGGTTGTGGTAAGAGTAAGAGCTGCAGGCAATAAACAGCAATCAAGCCATAAGCTTCAACAAGAAACAAAGCCCATCACTACTCCCTGTTCCCTAGAAAGAACGGAGGAGCAGTGGACAGGGGAGAGGAGGCTGAGGCCACAGCACCAGAGGGACCCTCCTCTGGCACCAGAATTCCCTACACCAACAACAAGACCCTAGAGTGGTGTTTTCCAAGCCGTTGGCCTTAAATGATTTGCAGTTATTCACCAAAAAGAGAGACAGAAAAAAATAGAACTTATTTTTGAAATGTTAAAAACATCAATTCCACTTGTTTGCAGAGCTCCATGGAACAAAAAGGGAAGCAGAAAGGCAACTGGCATTTACTAGGGTCTCGTCTTGGGGCAGGCACTACTCGGAATGCAGGCACTACCCCTGATGCAGTGGGTATAGTTACTGGCCCCATTTTACAGACGGAGAAATGGAGGCCCAGTAACCAGTTATATGGATGACCAAGCTCAGATCCAGGTACAAGTATAGGACTCTCTTTCTCTAACACCAGTACTCCTCCAGGTTAACCCTGAGCCTTCCTCACCAAAGTTTTGGTGACCAACCAAAATGAGTAATCTTAAGGGGGGGCTGAAGATTTTCATAAATCTTAATGTGTGCTTATGCAGAGATGTGGGTGAGATAAAATAAAGTTTTCAGGTGTTTAAGTCCAAATGTTTTTTAAACTAAAGATAAACAAGACTCAAGTGATATGTGCAACAATATTATTAGCAGTTACCTCTGCTAATGTTGCAGCTGGCTGAGCATCTGACTCTTGGTTTCAGCTCAGGTCATGATCCTAGTGTTGTGAGATCAAGCCCATGTCAGACTCCAAGCTCAGCATGGAGTATGCTTGAGATTTTCTCTCCCTCTCCCTCTGCCGCTCCCGCTCTCTTTTTCTCTAAAATAAAACAACAAATCTTAAAAAGAAAAAAAATCTAAAACGCCAACAGTAGAAATGAAGAGACATAAAGACCTTTTTTTTTTTTCTGATGCCTGGAGAAGTCTATCAAATTCATTCAGAAAAGCCAGAGCCTCCTAACCCATCTTCCCAGCCATGTCAACTCAGTGTGGACATTCTCCCTTCTTTTCCTTTCCTTGGTAGGACTGCAATTTTGGAGAGGAAATTGGGTGAGGAGGTTTAATTATTTTCTTTTTCAGTAGAAAACTGCATGGTGTAAGCACATAATTCTTAAACTCAAGAGTTGACCATATCCTTTCTAGATTAAGGAATAAACAGCACACAACTGTATAAACTCTGATTTATCCAGCAAATTGTGACGTGTAAACAGTTTGCAGCTGTTGGCCTTGTTGGTCATTACTCATACCTCCTTGGACTCTGCCTCCAAAAAAAATGGTCGACTTTCTCCTACCAACTGCTCAAAGTACTAACACCATCATGGTCCTCACTGGGACATCATGCTGCCAATTATTAGAAAGCAACTTCTATCTCTTCACTTGGCAGTCACTGTGGTTGAGACAGAGTTGCATATTCAGCCTTGTGGACGTGACCTTGTGCTCCTGTAAACTTCCCTAAGTGGCTGGAGGTATGATCTGAATTTGTGAACAGCATTTAGGAGCAAATGTCTTAGAGTCTAGAATGTGACAAATGATAAAGAAGTATAGTCGATACTCATTACCACTGGGAGTTAGATTCTAAAAAGTCAGTCGCTGTGAACACGAAACTCTCAAATATAGAACCAGTACTCCTAGCGGATACAGAGGATTAGGTTCCTGTGAGCCTCTGGTCACAATGCCTTTGTCAACTCACTGATACGTGACCTTGCTTTTTATGTATTCCTGTTCAAAGACACATTATTTGATATATATTATTGATTCGTTAACTTTGAATTCATGGCCGACACTCCTATTAGTCATGCCTAAATGAAGCTTAATCTTGTATTTTTCTATGTAAGACACACTGCAGCCCTTTTGTGCTTTTAGAACACAAGATAGCACTTAAGCACTATTCCTGGAAGCCACTGTAAAAAGCAACTCCCCCAAAAGCAAAAAAATGTAAAAAATATGGCACCAGATGACCATGAAAAGGACTTTTTTTTTTACAGTATGAGAGCTGAAATGAGAAGACAAAGGGTCCCCTTGTTTAACCTCATCTGCGAACATGCCTCTTCAGTAACAAATATTTTACTTCTCTGCACACATCTCCAAATGACTATGTAAGCACTATAAATATTGATTTTGGAGTTACAGATAAATTTTAGCAAGTAGACAAATTCACAAATGTAGAATCCTTGAATGACAATGGATCATATTCTTAAAAATGTGTGCTATTATCAAACACAATGGAGTCCTTATTAGTTGCAATAAGGAAATTCTACATTTAACTGTCTACATTTGACTGTTACATACATTTTCTAACTCTATATTGCCTAATTTATTGCCTAAATTATTTGAGGACACCTGGGTGATTCAGTCTTGGTTTCAGCTTGGGTCACAACTCAGGGTCGTGGGATCAGGCCCTGTGTCGGGCTCTGTGCTCACTGGGAATTCTGCTTGGGTTTCTCTTTCCCCTTCTCCTTCCCTTCCAACTCTTCCTCTAATATAATAAATAAATCTAAAAAAAACATAAATTATCATATTAATGCAGGTCTATCCTCCTCTGGTCTAGGTGCACAGTCCACAGAGGTACACAGTCCACAGAGCCATCACCTTTACTGGAAGTTAGAGATCTCATCCTGGTCCTGCACAGAGTGGACAGGACCTCACATGTACTGAAGGACAGGCACAGCTTCTCACAGACTGGGATAGAATATTAAAAGTATGGCTCTGGAAGGCTGGCAGGAGAGATGGCCTGAGTGGCATGGTCCCCTGGCTTGAGATTGAGAAGCACTGCCTTCCAGATCTGGCCCTGTCTGTGGCTCTCTGCTCCAGCTCAGTGCCCCGATCTCCCAGAAGCACAGCTGGATAAGCCCTTCCAGACCTACGCTTGCCTTGGCAATTCCACTTCCAGTTTCCCTGCTTTTCGTTTTCTGGATCCCTGGGGTTCCATTACGATGAAAGGAAGAGGAGTCAGCCAAGGTCTTTATTCCTACACCATGAACTGAGGGTGGGGGCCATGGTTCAAAGAGTGGTACTGGATGTCTCCTTAAACTGGAGTATTGTAGAAGCTGCCACTGCAATTCAAAGATGTAGTGCCTAACACCTGTTTACCAAGTAGAACACAGATGATCTGAAAAACTCAGCAACTGCCTCAAGGCTAAAGGAAGTAGTAAGTGGACAAAGTAAAGGGAACAGCTTCCAAGTCTGATCACTGCAGGGTTCGACATTCCTGATTTTGCAACTTAACACAAAGTTAGAGAAGCCAAAGCAATGCAGGATTTGCATAAAGACAGACGTTTAGACAGAACTGGGAGTCCAGAAATAAACCTGCATATTTACAGTCAATTGATTTTCAGCCAGGGTGCCAAGACCATTCCGTGAGGGGAGAGAGTCTTTTCAAAAAATGATGCTGAAACAACTGGAGAGCCACAAGCCAAAGATTGATGTCAGACCCCCTTCTTTATATGGTACCCCCAGAATTAACTCCAAATGGATCATAAAGCTAGATGTAAGATCTAGAACTATAAAACGCCTAGAAGAAAACATAGGAGTAAGTCTTTCTGACCTTGGGGTAGGCAAAGCCTTCTTAGGTATAACATCAAAGGCACAAGGGAGGGGGGAAATGTCCACGCCAGTGTGTTCATGGATGTAGACACTTTCCCTGGAACACGAGGATAGCTGTGCGAGGGCTGGGAGTGAGGTGGGGAGGTGGGGCATCACCAAGACAGGCAATGCTGGCACATCCTAAGGAAGCATCCCAGCCTTCCCCCTGCACTATAGCTTTCTGCTAATCTGCCCAGAAGCTTCTGTGTCACAGGCAAACTTGCTGAGCCCGTCCAAATGTCATAAGATCTGCTTTGAGATAGGGGGTTCCTGATTATGGTCAGAGTCAAGGAAAAACCACGTGTGGTGAGAAACTACCTGCCCTCACTCTAGGTTTCCCCAATGCCTCCAGGACCCAAGGTTTGGGAAAGAGATGCCACCACCAGCCCTGGTGAGGGAATCACACAGCCAAGTCCCCAGAAAGGACTGGAGGGCCCCAGGGCTGGAGCCACGACTCCTGCTCAAACTACTAATGAGCTCAAAGTACTGATGAGTTCAGTAAATATAAGTGTAGGAGTCAACTTTTCCCAGAATTACAAGTTCGAAGCAAAAGAGTTCATCCCATCATTTTACTGCATTCTTTGAAAACCCAAACATGCTGGGACAGAGGAGGGAAGATAAAGAACTTGATATTCAACAGACCATGACTGACATGAGCCAAGTGCACAGAGATGTCCTGCAGGTTTCCCAGCCTCCAGGCCAGATGGCATTCGTGTGCCCGAGTGGCCCACCACGTGGGAGAACTCCAGGGAGCAGACTTAACCGTTCCTCAAATATGCAAGATGCCCCTCTTGGAGGAGCCCACAGCAGCTCAGGGGTTCTGAAACAGGCCTGGACACCCACTGGGAAGGGCTCCAACAGGTTCACCTCAGGACGTGGGGGTGGGGGGCTCTGTCCAGACATTCTCGAAAATCTCTTACTTTGACAAATACTTCATATCAAGTGTTTCCTGCCTGCACATGATGGCACTGTGTCAGGTGCGGGATCCCAAGTCAAACAAAAGCCACGGCCTGGAGGAAAACACAGCCCTGAGAATACCACGACAAAAAGACAGGGAGGCCGGGGGCACAGGGAATAGAGATGTTCTAAATCAAGCCGAAGGATTGCAGGGTGGGCGCCACCGTCTCTAAGACACAACTGCCCCAGAGGAGCTGAGTCCACATCCAGCTTCTCAGCAGCACAGACGGTGGGGACCGAAGCTGGAGCTTTGGTACCAAATCCCTTACGGCCTCCCGCTGTGGGTCCCCTGTCATTTCAGAACACCCCCCCACAAACACACATGGCCATGCTCTCATCCTCACTTCCGCTCACTGGGCCAACTCTTCCGGGCACCCGGGACCACGGCTAGCTCCTAGCGCAGGATCGTCTGCCCTCGGCACCCGTGAGTGCACCAAGAGCCTGTGAATCCCCCTCAAGAGCCCTCTGACCACTTGCGTGTGCTCCCTGAACACAAGGGGGCACAGACCTGCCTTCCATCTTTTGTCGCTCCAGAAGCACGGCCGCCTCACAAGCCTGCTCGACGTCTGCGCCTCCTTAGCACGGCGTCCTCTCCTGCGTGCATGCGTGCACACGCAGCGTGAGCATGGGGGCGTGGCTGCGGGCACATGACATGGGACAGTCTTCCTGAAAGCTGGCGCTACGAGGCAGATGCCCCGCACTCCCATAGCAACGGTCGCAGACGCATTTCGTGATTTCTCATCGATGGCGCTGCTTAGAGTTTGTTTTTGTCGATAATTTCACAAGGGACTTTGACAGCCGCTTCAACAACTTTAAGCTTCCTCTGTCTTCCTTCTTCACCATCAGTGTGTCCCCTTGACGGATAGGTCAGCATGCTCTCCCTCTCCCCCTGGAAAGTTGGGGTTTTAGGTGGGGGTGAGACTGAGAGGACAGGGGAGGTGTTTTGTCTAAAAATATCTCCTCCCTGAGGGAAAAGAGGCAGCTGAGGCTTCCTCAGGGCCAGATGTCTCCAGAAGGATTTGAGAGTGAATCCGGGGGCACCCTGGAAAGAAGAGCGGGTTCCCAGCCCTTCTTGTGGCCAGAGGATGGGCTGAGTCACAGTCTCTCTGAACTTGTTGGAGAGCCCACAGGCAGGGCCACGGGGGAAGACTGCTTAATCGTGCCAGCAGCCAATGCCAGGAAGAAGGTAAAATGATGGGTGGCTGGTAGGAGGGACCACACACATTTTCATGGTGCCTAGCACAGAGGACTGTGTTGTGTCCCCACAATTTCACAGGCTGAAGCCCTTCCCACCCCCCGCCCTGGTGTCACTGTATTTAGAGATAGGTTCCTTCAAGATGTAATTTAGTTCAAGTGAAGCCATAAGGATGGGGATCAAACCCAGTATGACTGGTGTCCTTAGAAAAAGATGAAGCGATGCCACAGACCTCTCTCCCCATGCATGCACAGAGAGCTCATGTGAGGACCCAGCAAGATGATGGCCGTGTACAAGTCAGGAAGCAGGGCTTCATCAGAAATCCACCCTGAGAGCATCTTGACCTTGGACTTCAGCTTGAAAAACTGAGAAAAACAAATGTCTGCTGGTGAAGCCACCCAGTATGGGGTATTTTATTACAGCAGCCTGCATGGACTGCTACACCCAGAGCCTCACCTAGATACAGACAGAAGTGCCCTGTGTCCCCCTTGTTCACATGAGTAATGGAGAAAAACAGTGGCCACATCCTCCTGTACTAGATGACACCACAGCTGCCCCACAGGCTGTGGGACAAGGTTGACGGTTTAGAACATAGCTTCACACAATGGCCACAATCACCCAACTGTGGAAAGAGCCAAGGTGCCCATCAACAGATGAATGGATAAAGAAGATCTGGTACATATATACAATGGAATACTATGTCTCCATCAGAAAGGATGAATATCCAACTTTTGTAGCAACATGGACTGGACTGGAAGAGATTATGCTGAGTGAAATAAGCCAAGAAGAGAAAGTCAAGTATCGCATGGTTTCACTTACTTGTGGTGCATGAGGGGTAACCTGGAGGACAGTGGGAGAAGGAAAGTAAATGGGAAGTAGGGTAATCCAGGGAGAGAAACGA
>PITA01028329.1:0-19525 GCA_004023965.1 Spilogale gracilis
TCGGATTTAAATTGTACCCAGGCTGTTATTTACCAAAGTTCTTTGCCTGCAATCCCAGAAGCTGCCACCAGGTGGTGGTGAGCCAATTTGGATGCATAGGCTCTTGCCTGGGAGATGTGAGGGTCTGACAAAGATCAAGAGTTTTTTACTTCTAAAGAGAGAGAAGAGGAACCGGAAGGGGAGAGGGCGAAGGGAGGGGAAATAGAGAGGGGAGGGGAGGGGAGGGGAAGAGGAAAGAATCGCTGCAAGAAATGTCAGGACATTATTATAAATTAACAAAATACATCTATTGGTAAGTGTTTAATGAACAGAGAAGCCAGGGACCACGTTCCTCCTCCCTCCCCTACGCTGTCCTCCCCATCTTGTCTGCCCCTGGAGTTCACTGGTGGCTTTGGTGGACAGTGTCTAGCACACTGATGAGCTCCTACCTCAGGGAGGGGGGCACCCTCTGCTTTTCTGTCACAAGTTTCTCTCTAGCACAAAGGGGTTTTGCTGTCAGTTCTGTTCATGTGCTCAGAGGGAGGCCTGGGAGACTCAGGAAGTTAAACTCAGGTGCAGCCCTCAACTGAAGAGGGCAGGGAGCCTGTGGATACAAGACATCCAGCTTTCCCTCTCCATGGCACCCTTTTGAGAAGCTTCCCTGTGACTCCTCAGAGGGCTCCCAGAAGAAAGCTTCTGTGTCCATGCCATGTATTTATGGGCTCTTCTGTCTTTCCTGCTCCCTCCCTGGTACTTACGGAGATCACCTCCCTAAGAAAGTACTTTCCCTGGGGCGCCTGGGTGGCTCGGTTGGTTGAGCGACTGCCTTCGGCTCAGGTCATGATCCTAGAGACCCGGGATCGAGTTCCACATGGGGCTCCCTGCTTGGCTGGAAGCCTGCTTCTCCCTCTCTCACTCCCCCTGCTTGTGTTCCCTCTCTGGCTGTGTTTCTTCTCTCTGTCAAATAAATAATTAAAAAAAAAAAAGATTTTATTTATTTGGCAGAAAAAGAGAGCACAGGCAGTGGGGAGCAGCAGAGGGAGAGGGGGGAGACTCCCCGCTGAGCAGGGAGCCCGATGTGGAACTCTATTCCAGGACCCTGAGATCATGACCTTCACTAAAGGTAGACGCTTAACCGACTGAGTCACCCAGCCGCCCCTCCAGCGTTCTGGTTCTCAAAGATAGATGTTCAGCTGACTTAGCCACCCAGGCATCCAGTACTGTTTTGTTTTTGTTTTTTTAAGATTTTTAATTTACTTATTTGACAGAGAGAGAGAGCATAACCAGGGGGAGCAGCAGGCAGAGGGAGAGGGAGAAGCAGGCTCACTGAGGAGCAGGAAGCCCAATGTGGGCTTGATCCCAGGACCCTGGGATCATGACCTGAGCTGACTATAATTGCTTAACCAACTGAGCCACCCAGGCATTCCAAGTACTGTTTTTAAATTAGATATTTTTTATCTTTTTGAAACTTAAAAACATTTTAATGTCATACAGATTTTAAAAGTAGTACTATGGCAGGGCGCCTGGGTGGCTCAGTGGGTTAAAGCCTCTGCCTTCGGCTCAGGTCATGATCTCAGGGTCCTAGGATGGAGGCCCGCATTGGGCTCTCTGCTCATCGGGGAGCCTGCTTCCTCCTCTCTCTCTGCCTGCCTCTCTGCCTACTTGTGATCTCTCTCTGTCAATAAATAAATAAAATCTTTAAAAAAAAAGTAGTAATATGATGATTCCCTAACACTGATTCTGTCTTTGATCTCTTTGTTCATGTTTTTCCATTCTCGGCCCACCCACCGTGCTCAGTGCATGGGCACTCAGAAAAATCAGGGGACTTTTGCCCATGGAGAATAGAGGAAGGTTGTTTATCATCAAGCCTAAGAGATAAGAAAATGACAGCCTTCTGGGTTAGTAAAGACAGATCATGTAAAAGCAAAACTGAAGTGAAAATTTAAAGAAAACTGCCAAGTTTTCTCTAAATCTTGGAATCATGTTAACAGTGAACATGGCAACTTGCTCCTAATTGTAGTTCCCGTATGAAAGGCAGAGAAGTTATGGGAAAGCACGTGGAGATGCATAGCATTTAGGTTTATTCCACATGTGTTGTTGAAGGCTCCCAAGTTTTCTTTTCTTTTTCTTTCTTTTTTATTTTATTTTATTTATTTATATGACAGAGAGAAACACAGCTAGAGAGGTAACACAAGCAGGGGGAGTGAGAGAGGGAGAGTCAGGCTTCCTGGCAAGCAGGGAGCCCGATGTGGGGCTCGATCCTGAGATCATGACCTGAGCCGAAGGCAGTTGCTTAATGACTGAGCCACCCAGCTGCCCCTTGAGTTTTCTATTTTCTCTTAGTAACAATCATCAGCCGCTGCTTCAGTTCATGTCACAGTTTTAGGGGGAACTCGCAAACCCTGACTGGTTTGGAGCTGGATGCAAGGCCCAGGCACTCACACAGAGTGGGGGACCACCACACTTCAGTGACACATTTGTAAAAGGTGCTCTGCTGGTTGTTTTCATAGCTTCTCATCGAAGTCAGGTAAGGAGGAATTTCTCTCATTCTACAGGCGAGGAAACTGAGGGCCAGAAAGATAAACAGCTGGCTGAATTCGAATCATGACTTTAACATGAACAGGCAGAATTGGAACGCGGATCCGTTTGACCCCAGAGCCTTTTGTTTTTTCCCCTTCCAGCTCACCACACCTGCTCTGTAACAAGGAAATTACTTTGCCACCGTGTTTTTCTGGATAGGATCCTACGTCTCATATTTATTTAAAGAAATATGTATGGAGTGGGGAGTGCCAGGCTAACTCTGTCAGAAGAGTGTGCGACTCTTGGTCTCAGGGTCATGAGTTCAAGCCCCAGGTTGGGTGTGGAGCCTACCTTAAAAAAAAAAAAAAATGTTTATTTGGCTTCTGCCTCCAGCCTGGCCTTCCCGCTACCCCCTGCTGTGACACATAGGCTCTGCCCTGGCCCCACTAATGCTTAAAGCTGATCTAGTTTGACTTGAGATGGGTTATAAAATACACATAGGAGGGGCACCTGGGTGGCTCAGTTGGTTGAGCGACTGCCTTTGGCTCAGGTCATGATCTCAGAGACTCGGGATCGAGTCCCACATCGGGCTCTCTCCTCAGCAGGAAGCCTGCTTCTCCCTCTCTCACTCCCCCTGCTTGTTCCCTCTCTGGCTGTGTTTCTCTCTGTCAAATAAATAAAATCTTTTTAAAAAAATACACATAGGATTTTTGAAAACTTGCTATGAAAAAGATAACATTTCATTAATGAAGTTGTTATATCGGTCATGTGTTGAAATGCTATTATGGCCATACGAGGTAAAGTAAAATCTTAATTAAAGTTAATTCCATCTCTTTGTTTGTATCTGTTTAATGTGGCTACGGGAGAATTTCAATTACCCACCGAGCTCACATTCTGTTTCTAAAGCACTGCTCAGCAGCGCCGGCTGTACTTAGATGTCTTCTTTGTTGCTCTCTTCATAGATTAAGTTGCTATTACTGGGAGTTTAAGGAGGATTTGTGGAAGGACAGCTGACAGCTTCTCTGCGGGCCTGGGTGTCAGAGGGGACCCTAATACTGCACACTTAACGTTGCTAATCTGCTTTAGCGGGAAGTTATCGGCCTCGGTCATTAACAGACTTAAGCCCTTTAGGGAGCTTGGCCTTTGAAAACCCTACCTGTCTTCTTGGATTATTATCTTACGGAATTTTAAAAAGGACAGGGATGAAATAGTCAAGGAACAAAACAGACATATTCTTACTCTGTTTTGTCATAGGGCGGGCCAAGTTTGAGGTTTCTAAATTTGTCCTGAGTTTACCTGAGTAGGAGCTGAGAGTTCTCGTATTGCTGCTTCCACTTATAAAGAAAATGCTTGTACTGTAGTCCCCTTTTCATGGGAGAGCTAGAAGGGATGGAAAAGTACGTTTGCTTTGGAGAGGCGAAGAGACAGAAAGAAACCCTGCAGGGAGTATCACATTACCCCCTCCAGCTGGGAAAAAGACGGCTGGCCCAAGATGGGATTTCAGCCCTGCGGTTAGGTAAGCAAACAATCTAACCATGTCATAGAATAATAAAAACACAAAAGGGGAGAGAGAAATCCAGGCCATCCGCCTACATTCAGCGCTAGAGACACAGAGGCCCAGGGTCCCAGTGCTGGTCGCCATCATTTAACATCACCACGGGATTGTTCCTTCACCTGCAGGTGGTGGGAGTGGGATGGAACTTCACCTGTAATCTGGTTCAGGGCCCTCCCGCTACTGTGTACCTTAGAATCACCGGGGGATTATTGACATTCCTTATGCATAAGACACCTTTCTCTTCTGCCTCTTGACTTTGCACTTGGCTCTCCCTGAATTCCAGTCCACTGTTCTTACATCTCCTGGTTCTGCCTCCCTCCGAAAGGTCCCTTCTCGGGCCGTCTCCCTCTCATGTGACCCTCCCCTGCCATGCAGCACTTCGAGAGAGAGAGAGAGAGAGAGAGAGAGAGAGAGAGAGACCTGCCTGGCCACCTGCGCCAGCCCTCAGGTCATCATCACATCATTGTTTTTCTTCCAGGGATCTGCTGAACCGGACCCACCAGCTCCTGCAATTGTCTGGCCCACTGAAGGGGCTCAGTAGGTAGGTGTGTGTGGACTGGGGGAATGGGGAACGGATTCTTAGCAGTGACACTGTCCGGGACCTTGTCTCTTCAAAGGGTATAATTTCAAGGGAAATGTACTTCCAATTATGCACATTGGGGAAAATATTACTTAATTTTGAGAAATGTCTTTTCCAGTTCAACTCTTCTGAATCACCTCTGTTCCATCATCGGGGCGGATGATTTGCAGATAGTCAGCTCTAACACTCCTAGGCTTTTTAAAGGGCCATTTTACCCATGATCTCAAAAGGGACTTTGATTGGATGATAGAGTGTGATGAGTATAAGAGTATGGCATGATCTAATGGAAACACCAGCTTCCAATGAAGCTCAAATTACAGTTGCATTTCTTGCAATTGAAAGGATTAACAATGTGGCAATTAAAGAAAAAGCTTTCCAGGGAAATGAAACTACCACAAAAAGTTAGGCAAGGCGGCAGGCTACAAGATCATGGCATTCCAATATTTGTGCATTCCCATATTCATGAATTCTATAAAATGGTAAAAAGTGATCCTGTAAATACTCAGAAGTCACAGCCAAGTCTCAAATGCATTAATGGAAAGCTGTCATTTCCCATTGAAATCAGCACTTACTTTAGTACTAGCTCCTTGCAGGGTTTAAAGGCTGGTTTCTCAAAAGCATTGTTCCTAGAGCAACAGCAACACTAAAACTTGTTACAAATGCAAAATGTCAGGCTCTGTACCCCAGTCCCACAGAATCCGAACCTGCATTTTTACAAGATTCCTGAGGAATTCACATGTGTATGCACACATACAGAATTTGAGAAGGACTGGTCTAGAATCAGACTCTAGACTAATGGTTTGCACCTGCGGTGGGGTGTGGGTGCAACTTTTCTTTCCAAGGGACATGCGGCAAAGACTACAGACACTTTTGATTGTCACAGTGGAGGATGGTGAGGAGGCCAGATGTTACTGGCAGCTAGTGGGTAGAGACTGGGAACACCTTTCAGTTCTCCACACCGAAAAAGAATGATCCAGCCCAGAGGCACCTGGTGGCTCAGTCAATTAAGTGTCTGCCTTCGGCTCAGGGCGTGATTTCCTAGTCCTAAGATCTAGCCCCTCATCGAGCCCCTCATCGAGCCCTGCAAGCTCCCTGCTCAGCAGGGAATCTGCTTCTCCCGCTGCCCCTCACCTGACTCTCATGCTTTCTCTCACTCTGTCTCAAATAACTAAAATCTTTCTTTAAAAAGATTTTATTTATTTATTTGACAGACAGAGAGATCACAAGTAGGCAGAGAGGCAGGCAGAGAGAGAGGAGGAAGCAGGCTCCCCGCCCAGCAGAGAGCTGAATGTGGGCCTCGATCCTAGGATCCTGGGATCACGACCTGAGCCGAAGGCAGAGGCTTTAACCCACTGAGCCACCCAGGCACCCTCAAATAACTAAAATATGAAGAAGGAGAAGAGGAGGAAGAAGAAAAAGAAGGAGGCGGGGAGGAGGAGAAAGAGGAAGAAGAATGATTCAGCACAAAAAGTCAATAGTGCTGAGGTGGGCAAACTGGACTGGCCCAATAGGCTCTAGAGTTTAAAATGGTAACATTATTATGTGTAATAAAGCAAACTGTATCTTATACACATTGGTCAGTTAGAACTCACCACCAGACTCCACCTATGAAAAACTTGAAAGATGCGATTATTTAAAAATCGATTCAGTAGTCATGCACGTAATAGATTCGTGGCACAAACAAAATATTACTACCTATTGCATAAGAAGCCAAGGGTTTCATGGGAAAGACATTTTATTTTATTTTTATTATTTTTTTAAGATTTTATTTATTTATTTGACAGAGAGATCACAAGTAGGCAGAGAGGCAGGCAGAGAGAGAGGAGGAAGCAGGCTCCCTGCCGAGCAGAGAGCCTGATTCGGGCCTGGATCCCAGGACCCTGAGATCATGACCTGAGCTAAAGGCAGAGGTTTTAACCCACTGAGCCACCCAGGTGCCCTGGAAAGATATTTTAGAATAAGTTAAACCCTTGGGGCGCCTGGGTGGCTCAGTTGGCTGAGCGACTGCTTTCGGCTCAGGTCATGATCCTGGGGACCCGGGATCGAGTCCCGCATCGGGCTTCCTGCTCGGCGGGAAGCCTGCTTCTCCCTCTCTCACTCCCCCTGCTTGTGTTCCCTCTCTCGCTGTGTTTCTCTCTCAAATAAATAAATAAAATCTTAAAAAAAAAAAAAAAAAAGAATAAGTCAAACCCACTGTCGTCAACCTCCCATTCCACTGCTTGTCCTAATCACAAGTCTGCTTCCTGCTTCCCCTAAATGCTTCAGGCTCTCTATTACTGCTCTGTCCCTTCTCCTTCCTCTGCCATAGTCCTGCCCTCCTAACCCTAACATGTCAGTGGGCACTGCCATCCTCAGGGCTCCCCCTTTGCCTCCCTCCCAGCTGCTCTCCCAGCCTCCAGGATCTCTCCCCTGATGCACTGAGTCTAGAGGTCTGTTGTCTGGCTGTAGCCCAGTTTACTGCGGTCTGAGACCCACTCCCAGACATTTTCTGTGCGTTGCTCTGGGCGTGGCCCAGGCATGGGTAATTTCCAAGCTCCTCAGCTGGAGTTGAGAATGACTGCCCTGAGACATAGGTCAATCTCCTTAACTCGGGGATCTGAGGCCATCCTGCCCAAGCTTCCCTTTCAGGTTTATTGCCCCTCCTCTGCATTTTGACCTTGTCACTTTCTATCCATGTTCCCCAAAATGCCATGCACTTTTTAAAAAATGATTTTTCCGCGTGCCTGGGTGGCTCATAGGGTTAAGCCTCTGCCTTTGGCTCAGGTCATGATCCCAGGGTTCTGGGATGGAGCCCCACGTCGGGCACTCTGCTAAGCAGGGAACCTGCTTCCAGCCTCTTTCTCTGCCTGCCTCTCTGCCTATTTGTGATCTCTCTCTCTGTCGAATAAAGAAATAAAATATTAAAAAATACTAATAAAAATGATTTTCTTTATTTAAAAGTGGAGCAATCTATTTGTGTAGTTTGGAAAAGATGGCACATGGTGAAGATGAAATTGCTTTACCTCTAATTCCAGAACCAAGAAGTAACTGTGTCATACTTCTGTATTTCCTACCAGTATTGCTGTGCGAATAGGCACACAGAAGGCCAACCCTGTCCTGAACCTGTGCCTCCATTCATTCAGGTCCTCCTGCCTGAAGGTCCTCCTCCCCTTCCATACCTCAGACTCCCAACAAACTTCTATGAACCCCTCAGTACTCATCACATGTGTGGCCCAGTCCGTTAAGTGTCTTTCTTCAGTTCAAGGCACGATCCTGGGGTTCTGAGATGCACTCCCACATCAGGCTCCCTGAGCAGAGAGCCTGCTTCTCCTTCTTGCTGGCTGCTCTCCCTGCTTGTGTGCTCTCTATTTCTCTCTCTCTCTCTGACAAATAAATAAATAAATTCTTAAAAAAACAAAAACAAGTGTTCAAGTGTTTCTCTTCTAGAAAATCTTTCCTGACCAACCAATCTTAGGGCAGATGAACTGTCTTTTCCCATATCTCTGTTCCCACAGCACTGTACTTCATGGCACTTATCGCCTGGGGTGGGGTTGGGGGGATGCTGGGTCACTGCCAGACACTTTCCCCTGCGAGACTGGGCCATCTCTGAGTGAAGGAAGTCATGACATTTTTTATGGATTACTTTTGCTTGTTTGTATTTTAATCTCTGATTCATAGCACAAAGGCAAAGCAATTTACTAAATGTTTATGGAATTGGTGGATTTGCTTCCATAATTGAATTAGAGAACAAGGTTTATATATCATTGGGTGGAACCATTCTGGACTGTAGCATTTTCACAATTGGTGATGACCAGTTTTTGCAGTCTCTTTAAAATTTGGCTTCATTCCTTTCTGTGCTTAACACTATTCACTGTTCTTTGCTCCTGAGTGACTCAACAATTCTACTATTTTAATTGAAGTCAAAATGATGGGGAACAACCATAGTAAGTTTTTCTCTTTTATCCACGTTTTGCAGAATTGGGCTTGTAGGAAAGCAGTGGGTGTATGACATGGTAGCTGATTTGACATTATCAACAAAGAGAACATAGAGCCATGTACCGAGGGCCGGTCCCAGCAACAGTCAGGGTCCAGAAGGTGGGGACAGCGGCGGCGATTCCGAATGAGGAGACTGGACTCGAGGAGTGGTGTGGGGATCTTCTGAAAACATTGTTCTCAGGGCTCTTTATTTATAGCATGTTCTGGTTAAAGTCTAATCTAAGGAACAATCAATTACAAAGACAGATCTTAACTTTACTGATATACATCACTTTGCTCAGATGGTTTTTATCAATCATTGTGTTATCAGGACTTCCTAACATCCTTAAATGCAGGGAGGTGAGCGTGTGGTCACGTGGTTACTAGATTGCTTTTGTTTCAGTTAAGCTAGTTACAATGCAGCTACCTACTACTATGATTGTTTTTCTCATTATCTCTATAATATCTTGTCTTAAAAGGGTAGGGTGGAACTTGAGGCTTGAGGTAAGCAAGCTAAAGTAGGAGCAGAGAAAGGTTTACTATAACTGTAGATAGAGAAAAGTGTGTTTTAGAACTAATCAGGTGAAAAGGGAGAACAAAGAAAGCGAAGCTGCGTGGTCGATAACCGGAACTCTGCCTAACTCTTTCACTTTAAGGGAGGGTCATGGCGTTCAGTACCTTGCAGAGGGAACCCCTATGAATGACTGTGCTTCTGACCTGCGGCAGCCATGGACTTGTCTTTATCAACAAGGAGAACACATAGCCATGGACTTCCCACGCCACAAAGGTGACATTTGAACTGCTAATGTTACAATAAGTGTACTTAGTTTTACCTAAGAGGGATGCTGGACTATGCTTTGGTTTTTTTGTTTGTTTGTTTTTGTTTTTTAAGATTTTACTTATTTATTTGACAGAAACACAGCTAGAGAGGGAACATAAGCAGGGGCAGTGAGAGAGGGAGAAGCAGGCTTCCCACCGAGCAGGGAACCCGATGTGGGGCTTGATCCCGGGTCTCCAGGATCATGACCTGAGCCGAAGGCAGTCTCTTAACCAACTGAGCCACCCAGGCGCCCCATGATTTGGTTTTAAAGATACTCCAAAATTCGCAACAGGAGCACTGCAGAAGAGGAATAGGAATACTTCTGTACTTTAAAAAAAAAAAAATTATTTATTTATTTGACAGAAACACAGCTAGAGAGGGAACACAAGCAGGGGGAGTGAGAGAGGGAGAAGCAGGCTTCCCCCCAAGCAGGGAGCCCAATGTGGAGCTCAATCCTGGGACTCGGGGATCATGACCTCAGCCTAAGGCAGATGCTTGACAACTCAGCCACCCAGGCGCCCCTGAACTTTAAAATTAATAGTGAACTTTGGCCAAAAGAACTACAGCTTACATGCATTTTCCCATTTCTTATCTGAAGCATAAAGATGCTGAATAGCGATAGCAAAAATCAGCAATTCTACATACAAAATATTTAATATCCTAAGAAAATATGTAATCTACTGAAATTATATTTTTTATTTTTTAATTAATTAATTTTTAAAAAAGATTTTATTTATTTATTTGACAGAGAGAAACACAGCAAGAGAGGGAACACAAGCAGGGGAAGTGAGAGAGGGAGAAGCAGGCTTCCCATCAAGCAGGCAGCCCGATGAGGGGCTCCATCTTGGGACTCTGGGATCATGACCTGAGTCGAAGGCAGATGCTCAACAACTGAGCCACTCAGGTGCCCCCCCCCCTTTTTAAGCCTCTTTTTTTTTTTTTTAAAGGAAATGGTAAAATGCCAGGAGCAAAACACGAGAGAGTCAGAAGAGAAAAACAAATGTTGGGTTCTGAGCAAGGTGATGTCCTTATATGAACTCATTATCATTATTGACAATTAAGATTGCAAGACTGCCCTCTAAATCCTTCTTACCAGGTACCATTCCATCTCATTATCATACAAACTCTTTAGTCCTTGGGATAGTACTGCTTTCAATTGTGAACTAGCAATTTGTTGGTTCCTAGGGGGACTCAGATGTAAAAAAAACAATGAGCCATTTCAATTACATTTCAGCAAATGGGTCAAATTGCTGTTTGTTTCTCTTTCCCAGACAAATTCCAAGGGGAAATTTGAGGATGGGATTTGAATTTGGGCAAAAGCTGATTTCCTTGTCCTACTTGGCCAGGTCTATCTCTGCTAGGTGAGGGCTGCCCCTGGGCCAACGTGGCTTCCAGAACTTTTTTTTTTTAAGATCTTATTTATTTATTTGACAAAGAGAAACACAGCCAGAGAGGGAACACACGCAGGGGGAGTGAGAGAGGGAGAAGCAGGCTTCCCGCGGATCCCGGGTCTCCGAGATCATGACCTGAGCTGAAGGCAGTTGCTTAACCAACTGAGCCACCCAGGCGCCCCGGCTTCCAGAACTTTTTAGGAACATAGCTTTGGAGGCAGACTCCTTCAGTATGACCCTGACTCAGTGATTTCCCTTATCTGAGCCTCAGTTTTTTTCAATTAAAAAGAGACAGAATAATATAAGTACAAACCCATTCCCAAGGATGTTTTGGGATTAAATGAGGTATTACATAAGAACATCTGGCACGTTTGCACACAGTATGGTTTCAATAAATGGTAGCAATTATGATAGTTTCACATCACATTCACCATAATGCATTAGTAAAAATCCTGAGTCAGGTCTGAATCTTTCCAAAGTTCACTGGATGTCCTGGAGAAGCCACAAGCTTGCCCATAGTAGACTTGGGTGACCATCTTTGTGTCTAGACTTGGGGTTCTAGAGAAACTCCGTAACAAAAAAGAAAAGATTAAAGGAAGCTTTTTCTTTTTTTTAATCGATCTCTGGAACTAAGCAATGGGATGTCACTCTCTATGAATATAAGGACCTATTTAAAAATTCAAGCCACCTTGCTATTTACTCAGAAAAACAGCTCCAGGAAATATGGGAAAACAGCCCCTGGAAAACAAAAGCAAGCCAGGTTGGGGGTGATGCCCAGTCAGTTAACCCCCTCTGGGCCCTGAGCAATGGAGATGCAAACTAAGAATGGTACTTGGACCAGATGGGAACGTCCAAATGCCCTCAACTTCCTGGAGCAACAGAAGTGCAAATTAACCCCGGTTAGCTTGTGATCTGGGGGGTTGCTCTATAAAAGCTAGCCTGAGAAATTAGGCATGGTCATTTTCTCTTTCCTGAGAAGCGACCCTGCCCTCGCAAAATAAAGCTTTGCTTAACCTTGGCTTTTGTATCAGCCTGGTTCCTTTAAACACTGACCCTATTAATGAACAATAACACTCCTAAACAATCTAGATGATATTTCAAAATTATTTGGGATGAATTCTCTAGATCTTAACTCTGAGGACCGTCAATTAATAAATTTCTATGTTTTCAATTGAGTCTGATTGATTGAAGGTTTGGTTGGGAATATTGGTTCTAATTGTCTACCACAGACTCTCATACTAGTGAGTATATAAAATGAAATTTTATTTCTCTCTCAGATAAAAGTCAGGATATATAGTCCTTGACAGGCATAGTGTCTCCATAATTTTCGGGAATGGGGCTCCTTCTACCTCGTTGCTCTACTCTTTGTAATGTAAGGCTTCTGGTCCCTGGCCCAAGACGGCAGCTCCAGCCCTAAAAATCCCAGCCAGTGGGAGCGATCTAGAAAACACAGCAATAACTCTTTCCTTTAAGGGCAAAGCTAGGAAGCTTCTGAAGTCACTTTTATTGTATCTTACTGTTTTGAAATTAAGTCACATCTCTATAGCTACTTAAGAATAATGGATGATAAATAAAATCTTTAAAAAAAAAAAAAAAAGGCGGCGCCTGGGTGGCTCAGTTGGTTAAGCCACTGCGTTCGGCTCGGGTCATGATCCCGGAGACCCGGGATCAAGCCCCACATCGGGCTCCCTGCTTGGCGGGAAGCCTGCTTCTCCCTCTCTCACTCCCCGTGCTTGTGTTCCCTCTCTCGCTGTGTTTCTCTCTGTCGAATAAATAAAATCTTAAAAAAAAAAAAAAAAAAAAAGAATAATGGATGATATCATCTTGATTTGGGATGGCCATGTGCGCAAGTGAAAAATGGAGATTCAGTTAGTATGGGAGAAAAGAGGACAAGCAGGGAAGATAACTAATAATCTTTGTCACACTCGCTGTCTACACCAGCCTGCTGTTTTCAGAGACAAGTGGGGATTGATGCAGCTGAACGAGAAGCAGAACTCACTCAAATGCCTTCAGCTCCTCTTTCCTGATTGTATTTCCCATACTCAGAAAATTTTCTTCTGGTTGAAAAACAGAGACCATGCCAGTTACTAAGCCTTCTGTCTATTTTACTAAGGGAGTTTTTCTTTTTCTTTTTTTTTTTTTTTAATATTTTATTTATTTATTTGACAGAGAGAAACACAGCCAGAGAGGGAACACAAGCAGAGGGACTGAAAGAAGGAGAAGCAGGCTTCCCGCCGAGCAGGAAGCCCGATGTGGGACTCGATCCCGGGTCTCTAGGATCATGACCTGAGCCGAAAGCAGCCGCTTAACCAACTGAGCCACCCAGGCGCCCCCTAAGGGAGTTTTTCTGCACTGAACTTTAAAAAAGAAACAACTGGGAGAGCTTGGGTGACTGAGCAGGAAGTCTGTTTCTCCCTCTCTCTCTGCCGCTACCCTCACTCGTGCTCTCTCTTTTTCAAATAAAAAAATAAGATCTTTAAAAAAAAATAAAAAAAGATTGTAAATGTAAAATATAGAAAAAAATTTAAGATAAAAAAACTCCTAAACAAATAATACATACATTATTTGTTAATTTTAAAAATAAAATAAATAAATAAAATCTTAAAAAGAAAATTCCTCTATAGTGTCATCCATTTAGCAATAATAACGGCATTTTGGTGAACACTTTTCATATTAATTCATATTATTTCCCTTTATGAGAATTTTAACATAAAAGTGAAATCGTGTTGTACAAACTGGTTTGAAACTTACTTTTTCAGACTTAATAGGTTCCTGATATCTTTTCTTTCCATGAGCTATTCTAAAGCATCATTTTTCTTTCTTTTTTTTTTTTTTTTTAATTATTTGACAGAGAGAAACACAGCCAGAAAGGGAACACAAGCAGGGGGAGTGAGAGAGGGAGAAGCAGGCTTCCCACCAAGCAAGGATCCTGATGTGGGACTTGATCCCAGGTCTCTGGGATCATGACCTGAGCCGAAGGCAGTCACCTAACCAACTGAGCCACCCAGGGGCCCCTGTTTTATTTTTTAAGGTACTATTCACGTAGAGTAAAATTGTCCAGCTGTAAGTGTGAGGTTTGATGACTTTGGGTAATTGTGTAGTTTTATAACTATCACCAGGCACAAGAAATAGAACAGTTCCTCACCTTAAAAAGTTCTCTACTCTGGTTCCTAAGCATTCATTCCCTCTCCTTACACGAGGTCCTGAGAATCCTCTGGGACACGGTGCTGATATGATGATTTTAGCATCATTTAAATGTCTGGTTTTTTAAATATATCATTATACCATAATTTATTTATCCAAAACCTTCTGTGCAGGAATTAAGTTGTTTTTAGATTTATAAAATTCTTTTTAATTTTTGTAATAGAGACAGTGGTATGTTTTGCCTTCATCACTAATACATTTCTTATGATAAATTTTGACATGAAGAATTACCGAAGCAATAAAACGATATGAAGGCTTTTAAGGCTTTTGGAAAGGTGAACAATCCAAATTGCTCCCCACAGGATTATGAAGCCAGTAATATATGTGAAGGGTCATTTCCCTGCATCCTTCTGGATCCATTTGGTTGATGATCTAAGCATCTCATCTTAATTTGCATTTTTTAAATATTTGTAAGTAATCTTTTCTATGTGTATTGATCATACCATTTGCCCGCTTGAGCTAAGGATTTTCTGTGGTTCAGGCTGTGTTTCAGATTTACATTAAAAAGAACCGTTCATGGGGTGCCTGAGTGGCTCAGTCAGTTAAGCGGCTGCCTTTGGCTCAGGTCAAGATCCCAGGGTCCTGGCATCGAGCCCAGAGTTGGGCTCCCGGCTTAGGGGGAGGCTGCTTCTCCCTCTCCTTCATCTTTCATGTCCAAGGCTGCTAAGACTCAGCCGTGATGGTGTTCTTCTCTCCACTCATCTTCCTCCCCGCCCTCACTGGCTTATTGTGTAGGTGGAGTTGGTCTCTCTTTCAGCGTCCCAAACCTCTCCCCACCACTTGGCTAGAGGAGCAAGGGAACAAAGGTGAGATCTCCCTATGGGCAGAGTCCCACATGGGATGCACTTCCTCCCAAATGGACCAGCATCCTTTGGGTTTCTTGCCCCACCACCAACCCCACAGTGCTTACAGAAGGACAGTTGTTTCCAGAGAGAAGACATTGTACACTGTCAAATAAATAAAATTAAAAAACAAAACAAAACAAACAACATTTTTTTGATGCATGGAGTAAACTATAGAAGATCACAAAAGAAACCAACTGTATTAACATAGTAATATATTTTAAAAAGCAAATTGATGTTGAAGAAATGCAAATACCTTTTACTGAATGAGATAACTAGACCTTGCAATGGGCCTAGTAGTTACTGTCATTTTAAAGTGAGGAAGGTATACGGTATCTACTGGTATCTACAACTTTAATTTGGTATGAAAACATTCATGGTTGTGAGAGATTTGCTTCTGGGTACAAGGGATATAAACACAGAAATGCTAGAAGACCATTCAGAGTGGGACAATTTTCTGTCCACAAATAAACAGCAGTTTAAACACCAGCATGGAAAGGGAGCCCCAACAACGTGAACAGTGGCTATAGCCTTGGGGTGATGGGATCATAGATTCTATTTTTTTCTTTAAATGATTCTAATGAGTCTAAAGTTAATATTTTCTACAATGGTTACATTTTTAGTAAAACAGAGGAAGTAGTAAGAGTTACTTTTGAAATGTTACAAAAAATGTCTGTTTCTTTTTTACCATTGAAAGGCAGAGGAGGGGTAATAGAATGAGGCCAAGTAACACAATTTAACATCTAAGATTCTTGGGCCAAGTCTGACTTGCTCTGGGATCTTGGGCAATCACTGTCAAATGAGGTGTGTTCGCTTGTTAGGGCTCCCATGACAAAAGAGCAGAGACTGAGTGACTTCAGCAACAGAAACTTATCTCTGTTCTGGAGTCTAGACAGCCAAGAGCAAAGAGTTGGCAGTCTGGTTTTCTCCTGAGGGCTCCCTTCTTGGCTTCTGGACCGCCACCTTCTCTCTGTGTCCCCACAGGGCCCTTTCTTTGAATGCCCTCCTGCCCCCTCCCACCCCGGTTTCTTCCCCTTCTGCATGTGGTGTGTGTCCTACTTACCTCTTCTCACAAGGACACGAATCAGATTGGATTAAGGCCCACCCTAATGACCTTATTATCTTAGTTGCCTCTTTAAAGGCCCTATCTCTAAACCCAGTTGTGTTTTGAGGAACTAGGGTTTGGGACTTCAATGTGTGAGTCGGGGTGAGGAGACACGCTTTAGCCCATACTCACGGGGATTATGATACCTGTTTTCCTGTCTCTAGGTATCGTTGAGAGGATAGATGTTGGGCATACCGTGAGGGTCTAAGGTGTACAACTATAAAGGCCAAAGCATTAGGAACTGAGGACATTAGGACTGTGGAGACACTGTTCTTTCCCCCCGTGAATGGAGGTCTTCACAAGCAATAATTCTCTCTGCAGGACAGCTAGGCGACGATTGGCTGGCTACCTGATTGGCTGTCAGCCCCTGTATAGACTCGAGAGGGAACAACCAGCCAACTATGCCCAACCAATTGTCTCTCCTCCTGCCTACTTCATTTGGACACCACGTTTCTTCTCAGGTCATTCTATCATCCCAGAGATCATGATTAAAAGAGTTCATCTTGACATTCCCACCCAATAACTTTCGGTCCTGTGTTCTGGCTACACCGCGTATTCCGTGTGAGTTAAGGGAAAAGAATCCACCGGCTCAAAAAATGGAAATCTGTGATTGGCTAACGCAGCAAGGCAGAGAGTGGTCCCTGAAACACAGCGCGCGTGATCTGCACACAGGTCCTGAGAGTAGCCGAGATGGCCACTTCCCAAGCCCTCTACAGGTGCTGAGGCAAGGCAGGGTAAGAAAGGTAGGAAGAAGGGCAGAATAAGCACCGGGTTTTTCAGGTAAAAGTCTAACCCGCTGGTATTAAGAACTCTCCTGAACAATGGAGATGTGACTTGACCCTACCTTTAGGCAAACAGGTGTGTACCCCCTGTGAAGGCTCTGCCACTCTTTCTCGCTCTAGCCGGAGGACTGTTGTGAGTGTGTGAGGACGCATGTGCACATGTGTGTATACACACGCATGCACATCTGGGGGTGGGGGTGTCGACAGGAACCTGACTTTGAGAACAAGAGAAAACGGACACATGATGGGTGGAATCAACCCATCATGTTCACAGATGCTCTGGAAATTCCCTCCAAGTCTCCATTAAGAGGCTCATGAATTCCTTTAACAAGCTTTGCTGTGTTCCTTCCCGGTTTCTGGCCCCAAGAGCCTCGGCGTCTAGAAAGATAGACCCTTGAACCATCACATTGTGCCCAGTTCTTGTTGGCAGCTGAGCTCTCCTGCACACAGTCCGTGCCTGAAACTCAAGTGGAATCCTGATGCTGGCTCTCCATTATTCTACCTCTTTGGCTGCAGACCCTGCCTGGGCTTCTCGGGATGGTCCTAGCCTTTTGCCTCGCTGCTCAGTGCCCCTTGCCCTTCACCTCTCCCCGTGTGTTTCATGTGGAAACTGGTCTTCCCAGTTACAGCATCTTGTCTTGGGCTCTGTTGCCGAAAGACGTATGATCCCTCCCCAAATCCTCACATCGGAACCCCAACCCCCAGGACCTCAGAACATTACCACATTTGAACATGAAGCCTTTAAAGAGGTGATTACATGGAAATGAAATATTTGAGGACACTCTTTAAGAGATTTCCTTAAGGCTGTGAGGTAATATTGCTTCCATTCTCTCCACGGAGACTTTGGTTTTCTTTGGTTTTTATTGTCAGTCTCAGTGGCGACAAAATATTAGACCAAAATACACTTTCCTGCTAGAAATTTTCAAGCAGAATATAACTCCCCTCAAAATGAGAGCCAGGAACGATGCTGACGTCATCAAAGCAGGGAGTGCTATTGCAGAACCTACACAGCGGGATTTGAAGAAATGCTGATCTGCTATCGGAGAAAGCTGCAGGTTCAGCTTCGTCTGTTTATTTAGAGAAAAGTTCGCTGAGTTGGCAGCTTCTCACCTGTCTTGGAGCCCGGCTACCCACATACTTCAATGTTGATATCTGGAACTGATAATGGAGATTTCTTTCAACGCGATCATATTAATACTTCCAAACTCAGTGGACTTACGCAGTCTACGGTAAACCTTGACAACAGATGAGAAATATATTGGCTTTTTGGCCAACACGCTGAGCTTTTAAGAAATGCTTCTTGGAAGGCTATGTGCTGTGAGCTCTGTTTACAGTTATGGAGATAGATTTTCCTCATTCAATAATTCTTTGCCTTTTACATTTGGTCTCTCTTATGATGAATGGCATTATAATGAAAAATTGGGATTAGAGCCATAATGAGAGCCATAAAACAGCAGACGTTTCCCTGGCCTTCCCAGCTATGACCATGATGTGCTTAGCACATGCACGGGCCACAAGATTATGTCACTTCTAGCAGGCCTATAGGTATGTCTGTGCTCTTTTCATCACAAAAAGAGGCAGTTTCTCTCTCCTACTAAAAGTAGTTCTCTAAGGAATACTAATCAGGGGCACCTGCTGGTTCAGACAGTGGAACATCTGCCTTCAGCTCAGGTCATGATCCTGGGATCCTGGAGTTGAGTCCCACATTGGGCTCCCTGCTCAGTTGGGGAGTCCGCATCTTCCTCTCCCTCTTCCCCTCCTCCCCCGAGCCCCCTCCCCTGGTGCTCTCGCCTGTATGCATGTGCTCTCTCTCTTTCTCAAAGAAATAAATAAAATCTTTTTTTTTAAAAAGAACACTAATCATTTTGCCTCTTAAAGATTACTGAATTTAAGTTCTACAACTATGATAGGTTGGGGGGGTTGTGTCCAAGAATATGGGGGAGGAGAGAAGAGGGGACCCTATGTTAATATGTTCTGGAAATTATTGCAGAGGAAGGTAAGTAAATGTAAACCAGTAAATAACTATTTGCTTCAGGAGATTCCTACAAAGTGATTTATCCAAGAAAATACTTTGCTTATCTGGGGAAACAGCTCTCCTATCAAGAAACAGATTGCTCACCTATGAAAAGCACATACCTGTTGGGCAACAACTTATTCCTCAAAACCCTGACCTTGTTGTGACCACCAACCCTAAACTGTTTTAATGTCATAAACTATGCCCACTGTAACTTGGTTCCCTGCATTGGAAAACCATCCCTATACCATTTGAGCCCCAACTCAAACCCAAATCCTATAAATAGCCTTCCTTGGTAACCTCCTTCAGAGACACTCTGTATTCTATTAAGGTGGCATTTTTCTGGGGTGCCAGGGTGGCTCAATCGTTAAGTGTCTGCCTTCAGCTCAGGTCACGATCCTGGAGTCCTGGAATCAAGCCCTGCATGGGGCTCCCTGCTCGGCTGGAAGCCTGCTTCTCCGTCTCTCACTCCCCCTGCTTGTGTTCCCTCTCTTGCTCTGTCTCTCTCTCTCTGTCAAATAAATAAATAAATAAATTTTTAAAAAGCTGTTGTTTTTCTTTGTTATGCTAAATCTAATAAAATTAGCTTTTGAGGAGTTGACAGTCAACAGAAGGGAGAAAAATAGTATTCATTGAGTATTGGTGTAGGTGCTCATTACGCGTCGAGCTGTTAGATGTTACAGTCCACTTCCTTTGCTAATTTGTGCAGAACACATATAAATCAATGCTTGGTTATGCTGTGACTTGGGCTAGAAATGATATAACAAGTCTTATTTCTT
>PITA01028330.1:0-19552 GCA_004023965.1 Spilogale gracilis
AGGGAGACTGCAAGGGCTGTTGAGGTCCTCAGCAGACCAGGGTTAGGGGCTAGAATTCTACCAGATCAAGTGCAGAAGTCACCAGAGCAACTTGGGAGGGGGGAGAATCAGCTGCAGGTGGCTGTGTAGTAGCTGCCATCCCACAGGTAGTGATGAGGAGCAGGGCAGGCAGCAAGGGTGGGGTAAACTACAGGTGCATGGCTTTTGGCAGGCACTGCCATGGCTGTTGGGTCATGCTGTGGGTGCCTGGCAGTACAGGCCAGTGGTGGGGATCAAGGAGGACGTGTGCAAGTACACAGCTGGTGGGGCTGGCTGCAGGGGAGCAGAGTGATACCGGGCAGTAACAGAAGGTAGTGTCTGATCCAGGCTCAGAAGCAGCTGCATGGACCCGGGCCACAGTCACACTCTCCTATAACGACAGAGTCTCCCGTGAGGCATGGGTATGGCAGGGGAGGCTCATGACAAGTGTCCAGTTGGCCATGTGCAAGTGCACACCTAACAGGGTTAACCACCGACATGCACATGGTGGTAGGAGCCAGTCACAGGGATCTAGGCTCTATCTTGTACTCACGCAGCAGCAGAGGCCTGGGCAAGCTGCTGGTGCAGTTCCCAGGCCCCGAGGAGAACTGGCTGGGGGCGGGGCAGGGCGCAGGAAGGGAGTGAGACAGCTGAATGTGCCTATCTGTGGAGTTAAAGCTGGTCAAACCTGCATGCTTTCTGCTGACCATTTGCTGCTCCCTTCAGTGGTAACCACTGCTGGTCTGTCTGCAGAGCAGAGCACGGGGAACCATGGTCACTCCGCAGCGTGGCTGTTACTGGTGACCCCTACTCTTCCTTCCAGTTCCTAGCTGTCTCTATGTCTCAGCTTTGCTGGTCTCTGGATGTGATGAAGCTGAAATGAGACCTTCATGCGGAGCCACAAAATGTGAGGGAAGCTGCCCACCCACCCTGCTCTTCCCTTCCCTGCAAGAGGAACTCTTTCTAGCTGGGGAGTTGCCTCTTGGAGCTCAGCAATGCGAGCCTGGGGACCAGAGAATCCAGACAAAAATGAAGCTGTCCTTTTTCCTTTTGTATACAGTCATTCTGAAGGTGTTTTTTTTGTTCCACTATGTTGCTGAAATTTCGTAAGTAGTCTCCAGAGCTCTCTTTAGTTCTGGTTAGGTACCTGATTGTTGGTTTCTGTGAGGGGATGAAGGTTGATATCTATTATTCTGCCATTTTGGCGACATCCCACTGGTTAGTTTTTATATCTCTTATAATTTTCTACCTCAGTACACCTGAATTTAAAAAAACTCAAGAACTTTTAAATGTTTAGGATCATAATCATTGCCAAATCAGTTAATACCGAAAACAACTCTATACAATACAAATATTACTAAAAGATCTTGTAACAAACAAACAGGGCAAAGAAAAACATAAACAAGCTCTACTATTTACACCCTTAAAGCAATAAATCGTGGTGGTGAAATATGAAAAATACAAAACATCATGATTCAATGAAACTAAGTCTCTATCCAAACACAGCAGAAGAAAAATACACCTGACATGCGTAATTTTAAATTTATAACCATAGACTTCAAATGGACCTTGGTGCTGCCGAAAGTCCTACTTTATTTCACTCGTGCTTCTCTCAAAAACTACTCCATACTTTATTTTCAAACCTCTAACACCCCTTCTTCACCATCACTCTAGCTGAGAACCCTAGTCTTTTCACTAAGCAAGGAGAAGCAATAAGAAGAACTGGTTCATGTGCCTACCACCACATTCACAAACCTCCTCGCCTCCGTACAGACTCCCGCCTCCCCTCCTGCCATGATGGTGGGCGGCACCCAGCTCCTCTGTTAAGGCCAGATCCTCACAGACTGTCCTCACACTCACTCTTGAACCCATGATAATCACACTTTCCTCCTTACCAGACCAAGGAAACCACACCTAAGAGAGTGGCAGACATCTCCACAATGCCAAATCTAATGGTCATTTGAACATCTTCAAAGATCTTATTCAGCTTCTCAAGAGCAACTGAGACAGTCATTCACAACCTGTTTCCTGTCTTCTCTGGTTTCTGAAACTCCACACCCTCGGTCTTGCTTCTGCCTCACTGGCTGCTCCTTCTCAATCTCATCTGTTGAACCCTTTTTGTCCCCCTCCAGACAGTGCTCAAGAGTTCAACCATTTCTCATCCTTTTGGCTAAGATCAAAGATAGTGCTCAAGAGCTCAGTCTTCAGACCCACATCATTAAAAATTTCTTAAGTTCCATGGATTTAAATACATTTATTTTTTAAAATGTCTTTTATTTATTCATGAGAGAGAGAGAGAGAGAGAGAGAGAGTGAGAGAGAGCGCACACAAGCAGGGGAAGGGGCAGAGGCAGAGGGAGAAGCAGACTCCCCCTTGAACAGTGACCCTGATGCGGGGCTTGATCCTAGGACCCTGGGACCATGGCATGAACTAAAGGCAGATGCTCAACCAACTGAGCTACCCAGGTACTCCTAAATACATTTAAATGTTAACAGTACCCTAATCTATATGAGAGAGCCAACATCTACCAGAGCCTGATGGCAGTCACTCCTTACCACCACGTGAATGTCTAATGGGCATTTCACATTTCACACGTCTGTGACAGTATTCTTGATCTCCTACCTCCAGTGAAATGTGTCCCTCACAAGGTTTTCTATTTCAATCAACAGCATCATCACTGCCCCAAATCCTACCACTTCTTGGCAGTTTACCACCCTAATCCGAGGCTCTTACCTGAATTAATGCAATACCCTCCTGCCACTCTACATTACCTTCTCAAAAGAGCTACCAGAATAATACTTTCTAAAATAAAGCAGCAGGTTCCAATCTGGCATTCAAAGAGCTGAGAACTTGCCACTCTGTCACAGTAAGTACAAAGCAGAACAAAATGAAACACCAACAACTCTTCTTAGATCTCTCAGGGAATGACCACCCCCAAATCAGGGAGACAGTCACATGGGTACAGGGAATCACAATTTATCTGTGTGGGAGGCAGTGGTCCCACGGGAATCAGTGCCAGGGCAGGAAAACCTAACCTGTAACTGACATCGCACCGGCGACTCAGTGAGGACAGAGTGGACAAGACTGAAAGTTAAATATTCCGGGGAACCCGGTCCTAGGGAGCGCCCCCATAATTCTCTAAGTTTGATCTCTAGGTGCTCAACCAGGTCCTCACAGTGAAGACCGGAGAAAGAAGATCAGAAGCAGCAGCATTCAGGCAGACAGCAGAGTGTTCTGTTCTTCTTAACAAGGTCAGCCCTCAGGAGGGACTGTCTTACCAGAGCTTCACCCACAGGGGTTTTAGCACAACCTAGCCCACCAGAAGCAAGGGGCACACCCCCACTGCAGCCCCGTCCAGCCATCCCTTCCCTGTGAGGCCAGGAAGGAAACCAGAAGCACTGGTGAAGTTCGCAGGCTGGGAGCATCAGCTCACCAACAACAGATGGACAGCGGAAATCCGAAGCGGAAATCTGAAGCGCCGGGAAAAACTCCAAGAGATCCAAAACATGACAACAGAAATGAAGAGTGCTCCTGATGGGCTTATGAGCAGACCGGAGAGAGCTGAGGAAGGAAGCTTGGAGTCTGAAGACGACCAGAGAAACTTCCACAACCAGAAAGCAGAGAGAACAAAGACTGAAGAAAACAGGAGATTCGAGAACTGTGGGACAACTACAGAACATAAACCAGATCACGACACTGTCCCAGTCCAAATCTTCCCAACCACTTACAATATCCACCACTTACTGTAAGGACCTACTTAGCTAGAGCGAATCCATTTTGTCCAAGCCGCCATCTTGTTGTTTATGTCCAAACAAGGGTGAGCCAGATCAGATGGAGACACCCAATCAGTTAATCCCCTTAACCTCCCAGATCCTAAACAATGGAGATGCAAATTAACTCTAGGCAGCTACGTGACTGCAGTCAGCTTGTGGCTTGCGGTTTTGCCCTATAAAAGCTAGCCTGTGAGACTAGGCAGGGTTGCTCTCCCTCCATAGAGACAGCCCTGACCGGTCAGTATGATTCTCATTGTTTGGCATGAAATAAAGCTTTGCTTGACTTTCCCTTTTGTATCAGCCTCATTCCTTTGACCATGGACCCCGACACTTACACAAAGCCACGAGCTCCCACACCATGGCCTGTGAGACTTTACAAGACGTCAGGCCTGCTACATCTTCCATCTCTTCTTCTACTCCCCTATCCCTTCCCTCTTTCCCAGTCTCACGTGTCACCCTGTTACCTTATGCTCTTCGAGCTCACCTCTGCTTCAGATCCTCTGCGTTTGCTGTTTCTTCCACGTGAATATTCGGATTTTTAGACTTCTTGGATACTCAGATGGACCACTCCCTGACTCTGTTCACAGGCCACAGAAACATCGCCTCCACAGACAGGCCTTCCTTCAGCACTCTACTGAAAACACCAGACTACCTCCTTCCATTTTGCTTTACTTCCTACAGCAATTTTTTTCTACTCTGTATAATATTTATGTTATATTTTATATCATGCATTTGTTCGCTTTCTGTCTCATCCACTAGAAACATGAGCTCCTTGAAGGGAGGAACTTGGACTTGATCAGTTTCCTGCTCACAGCATCAAGAATCCTATCTATCTAGCAAAAATTAGGTGTTCAGTGAATAAGTGAAGTAATATATAACTATTACAATTTATAACAAGGTGTTTTTTATCTTGTATATCAACCTGAACTATGCACAGATTACTAAAACTAAATCATTCAGAGTTGCACATAAAACGGTCTGTCCTATTTCTGAAAAGAGCTTTCATAAAAATATGTCCTTTTGGATGCCTGGGTGGCTTAGTGGGTTAAAGCCTCTGCCTTCAGCTCAGGGCATGATCTCAGGGTCCTGGGATCGAGGCCCACATTGGGCTCTCTGCTCGGCAGGTAGCCCGCTTCTTCCTCTCTCTCTGCCTGCTTCTCTGCCTACTTGCGATCTCTCTCTGTGTCAAATAAATAAAATCTTAAAAAAAAAAAAAAAAAAAACTCCTTCTGGGGGCACCTGGGTGGCTCAGTCAGTTAAGCGGCTGCCTTCAGTTCAGGTCATGATCCCAGGAAAGTCCCACATCGGGCTCCCTGCTCAGCAGAGAGCCTGCTTCTCCCTCTCCCTCTCCCTGCTGCTCTGCCTACTTGTGCTCTCTCTCTCTGTCAAATAAATAAATAAAAACCTTAAAAAAAAATGTCCTTCTTTCTGCATTAAATTTCCAGACCCTAAGAGAACTGTAGTCTTTCCCTCCAAATAAAGACAAGTAAAATGATTCTATGGGCTAAATTTAAGATCCCACACAATTCTTCGTGATGGGAAGAATGATCATTTCTATTTAAACCCAAGTTTGTTTTACTCCTGCCAATTTGTATGTTGGGAGGAGTAAAATACATATATACACAGATGCCTTGCTTATCTTTATTCTAGTTTTTATTAAGTTAAATTTTTCACCAGGCAGTATATTTACAGTTTGAAAAACGAAGTCTAAAAATGTATACAGTAAAAAAAATCTTGCCCCTGTTCCTCAGAGAGTCAGTTCAAACTCCCATCACCAAAAAGTAACCACTGGTACCCCAAAGCAGGCATGGGTAAATTACTCCAAAGATTTCAGCTTTGTGGGCCATACGGTCTCCATCACAGCTATGCAACTTGGCTGCTGTAGGGTGAGAACAACCTCAGGCCATATGTTAACAAATGTGGACAGCTGTGTTCTAGTAGAGCGAGGTCTGCGAATCCAGGAGCGAGCTGAAACTCCAGCACAGTCAAACCTGTTCTACAGCTGAGTTCACACAGGTCCTTTCATAAAAAGTTAGTGATAGTGTTTGGAAGGGACTGCAAGTAAGAATGCTATTTGAAACAAAACTACTCCTACTAACCATAATGATATACTAACACACATTTTCATATAAATACAAAGTTTTCATATAAATAGATATAAGATTATTCCAAGATGCCTCCTCTGTGATCTACGTTATTTCAAATATACTCCTTGTGATATAATTATAAAGAAGTGAAGGAACATCAACACAAAACACACAGGTCACCTAACTCTGATAGATCAAATACACAATTAACATTGCCATGGTATACATAAAAAAACAAACCACAGTCTATGTTTAAAAACAAGATAAATTCCAAATATGTATTTCCCAATCAATTTCAAAATGTATATTCCTGCTATGTTTTATAAAGGATCTGGCTTAATAAAATAAATCAAGAGCAGAAAGAATTAGCATTCTGAAAAATAGATCATTGCTAGATGGAGTAACGAGCTTCTCAAAATTGAAAGGTATCCTAGGAATGGATCTTACCTTAGAGGCCATCCTCATAAAAAGTTTGTTTTGATTTTCTGCTGTTCCCATCTTTTCATTCTTGACTAAATCATTTAGGCTGAGATTATCGTCATCATGAAAGTATCTAACCCTTTCTTTTTCTTCATGGGTTGAAGCCTATGAGAAAATGAACATAATTTCAGGAAAACATGAGTCTTTGAAGTATTGTAAAATATTAATGTAAAATAAAATTAAAAGTTAAATAATAAAAATTAAAATATTTTAATATTAATATTTTAATATTTACAAAATTAAAATACTTTTAATATTTTACATTGATATTTTACAATAAATTTACATTAATATTTTAATGTAAATCTGATTATTAAGTGTAAAAATCCCACTAGATACCACAATCTTCCCTTCCAGCTTATCCCTATCCTGTGTGCTTCCTTTTGGAAGAATTTCCATTAGAATACCACTCTCTGTTTCTGCCCCATTAGTCTCCTCTTCCCCAAGGATGGAAGTATGACACTATCTGATTTCTGGGTTTGGGGGAAAAGGCAGAAATGCTTTATCCCTTCTTCTCTCCTGTCTGCATTTCTTGTAAGCAACAATTCCTACCCCCATGGAGGGAAATCTTGTCATCCAGAGATCAAGTAAGCATACTGAAAACAGAGTGAAGTACCAGCAAATCCATTTCATACAGCTCTATCAAAAACAAAGCTATTGAGGCACCTGGGTGGCTCAGTTGGTTAAGTGACTGCCTTCGGCTCAGGTCATGATCCCGGAGACCCGGGATCGAGTCCCACATCCGGCTCCCTGCTCTGCGGGAAGCCTGCTTCTCCCTCTCTCACTCCCCCTGCTTGTGTTCCCTCTCTGGCTGTGTTTCTCTCTGTCAAATAAATAAAATCTTTAAAAAAAATAAAGAAAAAAGAAACAAAGCTATTCTGATTCTCATCTAAATCAGTCCTGGATTTTCCCAGCAGCTGGTTCCATTCCTGAACGTGGAAAAGAAAGGTACTATTTATTTCCTCTCAAGTCCAATCTCCCTTGGGTTCCCTTATTCTCACATTCCCTTATTCAGATAAAACCTGTTCTTCAATCTCTCTGAGATCTTTGGAACCATATTCCCGGTACTTCTTCCCAACATTACTATTCCTGAAATCACTTGCCTAAATCTCGTATTGCATGACTTCAATCACTCCCTGGCTCCAGACCCTTAATTTCTGGCCCTCTCATCCTTTCATTAGACTCAAAAGGCAAACCTCAATCCCAAATGAATGCAGCATCTGCCCTCTTCGCCGCTGAACCTACGCTGCTTGGTTGGAGGTGGCTCCAAAAGCCCAGCTGTCACCAGGCATCGCATCTAGGACTCCCTAGCCTGTTCTGTCCTTTCATGGAATCCAAAATCTTTACTATTCTGCTACATCTCCGCTCCAAACCCCTAATTCCTCCCATTCATTAGAAGAGGGCTCCATCCCACTCTATTTGCTGAACAAATGACTATTCCCAGCAGCGTAGGCACTCAAAAGGCAAATAATAAACATCTGACCAAAAATTATGATTGAACAAATCTTCTGTGGACTGAAGTACCCCTTGTATGATACGCCAAATCTAAAATTCTAATTGGTTTTACCATCTCAAGAGCCATCTCAAGAGCCTCAAGATAGTGCTAAGAACTAACTGATAGAACTGGAAGATAGAAAAGAAAGTAAGTTTATAAAGGATCATATCAACTACATAAATAAGATATTACTATGTATTGATAACCCATCACTAAGGCTCAAATTAGCTAACGCAAGATTTTTCCTAAGAGCTGCATTAAATATGTAAAAAGAAGCTAGAAACAAAGCCAAAAAAAATGTACACAAAATTAAAATTTCCAGGATGCCTGAGTGGCTCCTTCAGTTAAGCAAATGACTCTTGATTTCAGCTCAGGTTACGATCTCAAGATTGTGAGATCAATCCCCGCCTCAGGCTTAATTCTGCGTGTAACGCCTGCTTAAGATTCCCTCTCTCCCCCTATGCCCCTCCCCTACAAAAAAATTAAAATTGCCTTAAACATTCAATGTTCACAATTATTGGAAAACCATAGTTGAATCAGACTGCATTTTGTAAAATGCAAAGGGATGTACCCAGAAATAAAAGTGATAACACAATTTACTAACTTCTCATGTGTGTATTATAAATCTACACTTCAGAAAATATTCTAAAGCAGTCTGATTCTAAGAAAGCCAAGGGGGAGAGAGGAATTATGAATGAATAAACAAAGATGTATGTTAAGCATACCATCTGTCTCTTCCTTCTTCCTCCTTTAGACTCTAGAGTTTTTCCTGGTGTATGCACAGGCCACACTCTTCCAGACTGATCTGTTCTGACCAGGATCACTTCTTGGTCTTCATTCTAAGGAAAGATTTAGAGACAGCTTTTGAAATTATTGTGAAAAGTACTGAATATTTATATTGAGTATTTTTTTTAAAAAAGCATGTTAAGGACTCTAGCTTTCACATGTAATTATAGATTATCTTCAGTCTCCCAGAATTTCATTACCCAATATAATGTAAAATGATCATCATCTTTTCCAAGAAAAGGAAGGGGGATGAAGGGGATCCAAAGTTCATTTTATTATTATTCTTTTTAAAAGCAATCACAGAAGCAAATTTCAAATAATGTTTCCATATAGACAATATTAAAAGATGACTAAGTACTAATATTCATGCAGGCACTATTTGGCAGTACCCATAATTTATGCAGCACATGTCATGTTTAACATGATTCTTCAATTTAAAGGTGCTATTTAACCCTGATTATAAGAAATAAAGCAACAAGGGTGCCTGGGTAGCTCAGTGGGTTAACTGTCTGACTCCTGATTTCAGCTCAGGTCATGATCTCAGGGTTGTGAGATCCAGTCCAGAATCAGGCTCCATGCTGGGCGTGGAGCCTTCTTCAGATTTTCTCTCTCCCTCTGCCCCTCCCTACTCCCACCGCAGCGCTACTTAAGCACACACAAACTCTAAAAAAAAGAAGAAAAAAAAAATTAAGCAACAAAATGACACAACAAACTTGCTAAATTAGCTGCTATAACGATGCTTCACACAACTTCTATTCTTTCCATTAATAGCCCTAAAATGCTTTCCACATCTCTGATTCTTCAGAAATTATATCCCACTTGCTTTCAATCCATTATCTTTTTCCTACAAACTATTAGCCAAATACATGCCTGGTACAATACAGAATAGGATTACACTTCATTCTATGAGGAAAATGAATGTTATTGGAAAGCTCCTAACAAAGAATCACAAAAAATATTAGATATCTACTTCACTAAACAGTAGTCTGAAACAAGTCCAAGCAAATTATTCACACTTCAATTTTCTTCCCAAATCAAAATCAATTATTAAAAATCAATTTCAATTCCATTTAACAGAGATTTAGTTCCTGTTAAGATGGGAGAAAAAAATACATATCAATTATTGATCTTATACTCACATACAATACTAAGTGGAAATAAAGTTATTATCACTCCTTTTCTTTTTCAATTAGTTAACAATTAATGATGTATCATATTGTAAAGGTTATCTCTCATCATTCTCTTACTGGGTAACACAGATAGGCAACACGTTATTTTTTATCTAAGTCTATCAGATTGCTAAAGCTGATCTCTCTGTGGACTCTCAAATTACTAAATCTAACACATACTTATCAATGATCATCCTCCTGGATTTGAAAGTATTTGGGTTTTTTTATTACATTCTAAGCCTGAAACTCCTCTTATTCCAGTTTTCTAAATACTCTACTCTTTCCTGGTTCTGCCTTACCTCCTTCTGACCCATTCATCCATTAGATATTCTAAAAAGTACCTACCTTACATAGTTACTAAAAGAAATATTGTCACTGCCTATAAGAAGTGTGTAGCCTACTGAGTGAATTATTCTCTACATGCATTTATTCAACATTAAGAAAGCCAACTTCACTTTCTCCTCCATTTCAAGCCATACTCCAAGTACTGATGACCCCAGGGTTCCTTGGTTTCCAGCCTGAGCGTAACTGTCACTCAAACTGACAAAAAAATTGATTATGCTAAACACAAATGTAATTACATCATTCTTCGCAGCAAAACTTGCAGGGACCCGGTATTACTCAGGAGAGATCTGTAACTTTCAAAGTGTAGCCCAGAGACCAGTGCCAGTCTGAGAATTACCACCATGATATATTTGTTACCAGTCCATGATGAGTTAAGCACAAAAACCAAGCATTTATAAGCTCTTACAGCAATCTTCAACAGTGATTTTATGTTGATTCAATCTAAATTAAAATTTGGACCTATGTTTTAGCGTATCTTTGTTTCACTTTTCTGTAATTTTTATTGTGTTTTACAAAACTATTAGCTCATGATGGGCTAGAAAATCCAGCAACAAAAAACAAAAACAAAATTTAAAAAACCCTCTCGGACACATATACACACTCTGATCCTATAGTACAGTCTGAGAAGCACCGTACCACACAGTGAGATAAAGGCCAAGCACCTGAACATACCATGGAAGGCTCTCAAATTCAAATACTAGGGCCTAATTAAAGTTCACTTTTTCTCTAGCTGTTCATAGTTTTTATACATTTACTGTCCATTTTAGGCATGTTTGTATTGCTAGACTATAGTCTTTTCAGTAACTCTTTGTCTCTGTCACTCTTTCCAGGCCAAAGACCAAGCTATCTGCTAGCTGGTACCTACAGTACTTGGTACAATGAGCTTGACAGATAGGATTAACGAACTGGTGCCTCTGACAGCCTAATTCGACTCCCATCGCTAACCCACCACGCTCCCAGCTATGTTCCTCTTCTCCGTGCTTTTCTACTTCCTGTTCCTTGGGCATGCCAAGGGACACCACGTTTTCCCACTTTGGGTCCCCGAGACAGAAATATGAGCATTTCCACATCTGCCACTCCATATATACAGAACGTGGGGCTCATTTAAGAATCTCAAACAGGTTCAACATGCGAAGGCCCACAGGCCAAATAGAGCCTGCTGCTGGTGTTTGTTTGGCCCAGAGGCTAAGAACGGTTTTTACACTATTAAACGGTTGAGGGAAAAAATCAAAAGAATAATATATTTCATGAGGAATAAAAACTAAATGCAATTTTCATTTCAGTGTCCAGCATGCTGTACCAGACCAAAGCCACGCCCACTCATTTGGGTATGGCTGCTTTCACCCCATGATAGCCTCAAAGCCATGGATCTGAGTTGCCACGACACAGCCCATAAAGCCTAATATATTCACTGCTTGGTCTGTAGAGAAAAAGTCTGCCAACCTTTGATCTATGTTAATCCTCAGGCGATAAAACTAATTCTAAATGATTAATGCTTTACTACCTGAGAACAAGCAGATAAAAACTGGCAATGGCTGCAGAGCATTACCATCAGATCAAGGTTGTAACAGGGAGGGTAAAGGAATGGGGACCCAGTGTCCTTTCATTTTGTTAACATAGGCTTGACGTCCACTTCTGGCCACAATGGCCACCATTAAAAGCAGGTATAACCTGGCATGGTTAAAAACCAGACAATATGGAAAAATACACGAAACAACCAAGCCAGAGGAAGCAGCCCAGAACTAAGAGTGGCTGCCTCCAGGACAGGGATAAGGTCTGAAAAGGGCTCAAGACATTGCCTTTCTTTCCCACAGGCCTTCCAACATTATTTGGATTTAAAAAGAAAAGGATTAAAAAGAAAAGGAAAGGAAAAAGCATACATCACTTTGTGTCAAAGTTGATATTTAAAAATTCTAAATGTTTGTCTGAAAGCCATATGTGGCACCTTGAAAATAAAGGAAAACTCTTCCACTAGGTCAGATTTTCCCACCAGTTGGCATTCTGCAAGTATATCATCACTGAAAGCCATAGAACATGTTTCTACCTTTTAAAATTTCAACAAATAAGCAGTTATGATAGTTCACAGTATTTTCACGATTTTTAAACAATCTCTACTGTATCTCTAATTATGTCCAGAGAGAGCAGGTTGCTGGCTACATACAAGTTCCCAGCCGAGGCGGTGAGAAGACTGAACACCAAGCTGTTTCCCATTCACTGGCATGTGTATCTTGGCTCAAGGCTATTTGTTCGTTTGTACATTTACTCACAGGACCATAAAAGCTCAAAGGCAGAGAGGGGATGGTACCAGACAGACTCCAAGCAGCCGCAGTTATGCCTCCCTTTCTCAATTCTTAATACTGTTTATTTGTGTCTTCTCCCTGCTCCTTGATCAGCCTTCCTGAGGCTCGTCTATTTAATTAATTTCTTTCTTGTTTTTTTTTTTGACCACTTCTACTCACTTTCAGTTTTTATTTCAGTAATTTCAATTTCGACTCTTCAATATGTTTTCTCTTCTCTCTTCTGCACCAGGTTCCTGGCCCCCATGACTGGCAGCCCAGCATGCTGGGGGGATCGGGGACCAGAGAGCCCATGTGACAACCCTGCCTCATCAAAGAACCATTTCCTCATTCAAAAAAACAAATAGGGCGCCTGGGTGGCTCAGCTGGTTAAGCGACTGCTTTCAGCTCAGATCATGATCCTGGAGACCCGGGATCGCATCCCACATCGGGATTCTTGCTCGGCAGGAAGCCTGCTTCTCCCTCTCTCAGTCCCTCTGCTTGTGTTCCCTCTCTAGCTCTGTTTCTCTCTGTCAAATAAGTAAATAAAATCTTTAAAAAAAAATAACCCAGGTATTTTCAGGATCAAACAAATTAATATGTATACATCATTTAAAACAATGCCTAGGAATAAAGCAAGTGATCAATAAATATGAGCTTATACTTTTTAGGTCTCTTTCATTTATCTAATCCTTTCTTGATCTGACTGGGTCTTCCCTAGGATTTACTCCCTCTCATCTCTAAAATTCCTAGGATATTACTATACTTCATGTACATCTACTATTGTTTCACCTTTTCTTCAGAATATTATTCTGCTCTCAGAACCGAAGCTACTAAACGTGCTTAGAGTCCTTTTGAGACTGCGCTTTCATTTCAAATTCACTAGCAATGAGTTTTTATATCCCACTTATTTTATTCCTATGTTTTCTGGCATGCGAGTGTGCAAGCTAGAGCGGGGGGGTTTGTTTCCTTCCCTGCTGCCTCTCTGCCTCCTCTTACCCTTCAGTAAATGGTAGTTCTGATGGTGTCTCCACTCAGCCCATGAGGATTCCCGGTCCCACCCTGGGAGCCTGCGGCTGTTTCACGTCGTCCAAGTCATGGCTGCAAGGCCATGTCTGCCTTCTTCCATCCAAAACACCTCCCTCCAGCCTCATGATTTCCTAGGAGCTACAGCCCTAAGTACTCAAGGCCTTTTCCGGACTCCCTTCTCAGGAGCCTCTAAATGAGGGGATGAGCCAGCGAGGTGCTGAGTGAAGGGATCTCATTCCCATCATCTCAGAGGAGCTCAGTTCTCAGCTGTTCTGCCTCTTTTTGGACTTAGATCCCTGCAAGCTCCAGATCCGTATTGTTTCATACTTCAGTTCAGAGAAGTGTATCTTTACTTTTGAGCATGTTGCATCACTTCCTATTCTGTTTTTATATTTGGTCTGTGATTGCTATGTTTTCATACTGAGTGAAGGCCTCAAAGCACTAATACACCTCTGGTCAGAGCACTCAGAAATGCTGCCCCTTGATTTTCCAAACTTCTTAGGTTGTGGGGACCCCTGGGAAACTCCACATCAATACTGAGATTCAGAACATAAGAGACAACCCAGCCCAAACTGAAAACGTATCCCAGGACCACAGTCTTTCAGATGCTTAATCTCCCATCCCCCCACCCCCCATCAATACTGGAATTCTTCTAGAGCATGTTCTAGGATCCACATAAAGGCATATATTTATTGGCATGATGATTAAAATACCATTAATTAGTATTATAATGACCTGCCTAACCTCTTCGTCATAAAGCTGCGGGTAGGATGGATTCCAAATGTGTCCAAGCTTGAGAAAATCAAATATTACTGTAAAGGATCATTACTAAAAAAATATAAGTAAAAATTAACACTAGACTACAGTTTACATCACAGTTCCAAAAGTCACTTGGAGACACATTTAACTATGAATGACTTTAATTTTGTTAACAGATATTTTCTATAACCAGTATAATATCTGGCACTGGCATAACATGAAAGGCAATTCAATTCTTCAGTCTCTTTTCCTCCTTTCATCATTGCTTCTTTATAATCCTTACATATGAAGCTGCCCATGAAAAACCACGTAACTTTAAACTATATTTTTAACCAGGCTCCTTTCAGCATTTGCCAGGGTGGGGAGGGACAAGAGGAGAAAAGGAGATTAAGAAATTTAATAGGAGATTAAGAAATTTAATATTAACTGACATTCTGGAATCTTTCCACACTAAAATAATAGAGTTCTTTTAGATTAAAAAAGAAAAAAAGAAAAAGTAAGCTTTGTTATTTTGACAGTTATGAAATAGATAAATTTAAGGACAACATAGGTTATTTAATACATCAACAACAGCAATGAAATCTGAAAACTGTCTTCTATTTTTCCTATTTAAAAATAAATGGAGACAACTCCTCCAAATAGAAATTAATGTTTGTACAATTTTATAAAGTTCTGAAATACATCTCATTTAATTTTAAGAACCTCTTAACACAAGTATTATTAAGCCCCATTTTACTAGGGAGGATACTAAGCATCACGTCCAAAAAATGATGAAGCTCCAGCCTCAACTCTAAATCTCTGGCTTTAAAATCCCACATGCTATTTCTATTACTCCATTTCTCTAATAAAATGAATTAATAAAAATGGTCTTTCAGTAAACATTGACTTTCTGAAATAAAAAGTTGGCAACGCTCCTTTAACTGGTGATATGATTTTCAATTACAAAAAATTTCTTTTACCAAAATGAAAGTCTGCATCCCTCCTGAGGAGGCCTGAGTACCTGATGAAGGACTCAACAATCAAGCTCAACTGTAACTGTTGATTTAATATATTTGTCTAGCTTTGGGATTAAACTCTGGGCAATCAGAAAAGATAGGTCCATAATTGGCATAAAATTAAATCAAAGCCACTGCAGACTTTTCATTTTTAAAAAATACTCTGTGTTTCATTTCATTCCATTTGATCAACGAACTCTCCTACCACTGAGAACCACTTCTGTCATTATATAATCCAACAGCATGAATGTATCTAATACGATGAACAAGATATGGTTCCAGGTGCTAAGGCGTTCATAAATTAAATGGCAGGGAGAGGGGAAGAGGAAACAGGAAGTTTATACAAATCTCCACTGGACTATTAAGATAAATATAAACCAAGCAGTACAGGTCACATGGGATAGAGACACAGATGTGTTCTTGGGAGCAAGTGAACTGCACAAAGATAAAAGGGCAAAGGGTTAAGAAGTGAAGGAAACAACCCCAACAAAGCACAAATATCCAGTACTGCTGAAAGATTCCTAAGTAAAGGCATATTCATGTTTCAGGCAAATTTTACATTTGTATTACATTTAAACTTCTCAAAAATATTTCAAAGGCTCTTGTCTCTAGATAACTACCTTGACTAAAGGAGCAAATAAGAAGAGACACGACCTGAGGTTCTAACTGCCCAAACCCAGGATTCTTCCGACTTGCCCACAACTGCATTTAGATGAAGCCTGGTGGCAATTTAAAGGACAATGATGGACAAGGGAAGAAGAGCACTTAGGATGTTACTGCTATACTCTAAGCAAGAGATGATGGGGCGCTGACCTAGAGCAGAGACAGCAGAAATTAAAAGGATGAGGTATGTACAGGAAGAAAGGCAAGAACAGAATTACTTACTGACCATTGAATGTGCTACCAGAAGAAATTAAGGACTTCTCTATGGTTTTTAACTCAAAAAAATAGCACGATGAGCATACAAGTAAGAGAAGGAAAAGTACGACATGGATATTTCTCCAATGAAGACATCCAAATGGCCAACAGACACATGAAAAAGTGTTCACCATCACTGGGCATCAGGGAAATACAAATCAAAACCACAGTGAGATACCACCTCACACCAGTTAGAATGGCTAAAATAACCACTCAGGAAACGACAGGTGTTGGTGAGGATGTGGGGAAAGGGGAACCCTCCTATACTGCTGGTGGGAATGCAAGTTGGTGTAACCACTCTGTAAAACAGTACGGAGGTTCCTCAAAAAACTGAAAATAGGACTACCATACGACCCAGCAACTGCACTACTGGATATTCACCCTAAAGATACAAACGCAGTGATCCAAAGGGGCACGTGCACCCCAGTGTTCACAGCAACAAAGTCTACAGTAGCCAAACTACAGAAAGAGCCCAGAGGTCCATTAACAGATGGGTGGATAAAGAAGATGTGGTATGTACACATACACACACACACACAGTAGAATAGTACTCAGCCATCAAAAAATGAAATCTTGCCATTTGCAACAACATGAATAGAACTAGAGGGTATTATGCTAAGTGAAATAAGTCAGTCAGAGAAGTCAAATAGCATATGATTTCACTCATGTGGAATTTAAGAAACAAAACAGATGAACACAGGGGAAAGGAAGGTAAAATAAAATAAGAGGAAAACAGAGAAGGAGGCAAACTGTAAGAGATTTTTAACAATAAGGAACAAACTGAGGGTTACTGGAAGGAAGGTGGCAGAGGGGGATGGGGTAACTGGGTGATGGGCATTAAGCAGGGCACATAATGTGATGAGCACTGGGTGTCACATGCAACAGATGAATCACTGATATCTACCTCCAAAACTAATAATAATGCATTTGTTAATTAAGCTGAATTTAAATTAAAAAATTTGTTTAAAAAGAGAAGAAAAATTATGTATGTAAAGGGTACTGAAGTTATGGCACACACTTAAAAGTCAGGGAGACAACTGAAAACACTAGTTCAGAGCACAGCATAGAGTGTAAAACTAAAGCTATAGATCATCCAAAAACATATGTTAACTGGAACCATGAAACTAAGAAATACAGCCAGGATGAGAACAGAGATTTGATTCTTGCCTACCGGTCCAACCCCTTCTCCTCTTCCCTCACTCACACCTCACTCTACAGCCATTCACAACAAGGCACTGCCCTCAGAGCACACCATCTCCCCCTCACCTCTGCACCCTCACCCATGCTCCTTCTCCTGGACCACCTTGCCCTGCTGATTTGCCAGAGGATGAGAGTGTGGTTGCTAAGAAAACAGAGAGTTGTTTATTTGTTTTACAGACACAGCAACGTAAGTGTATTTGCAAGTAATGAGAAAGGGGCCAACAGAGAAAAACTGAAGATTCCATACAAGAGAAGGGGGAACTGGTTCTAGAGGCTAGAAAAAGAATGAGATCAGAGCACGGATAAAGAACTTGTCCTGTGAGGAAATGAAAACACTGTTTCCACTGCTAGATGAGAGATGCAGAAAGACTAATTTTCTGGGGACAGGGACAACAGATGGACACTGAAAACATTCAATCTTATAATCTCTACTTCCCCCAATCATCAGGTAGGAAGCAAAGTGCTGAGAACAGAGCAGGGAATTTTGGGCAGAATGGCAAAAGTTTTGAGTAACTGCTCAGAGAAATGTGATTGTGTGTGTGTGTGTGTGTGTGTGTGTGTGTGTGTGTGTGTTTTGGCAGGCAAATTTTCAGGAAGAAATGGGTCACTGTGAATTTCTTCAGTCTCCCTTCCTAAAATAAATTATAGAAGTTGTATTACTGGGCCACAAAATATGCTGATATGACTACAATTTCATTTAATAATAATAACTGTGCAGCATGAAAAAATGCTATTGACAGAATAATAGAGAAAAGCAGAATAAAAAACAGCTACAATTATGTAAAATTATGCATGTGCTTTCATAGTTATAATGGACAGAGGCTTGAAACATCAAAAATATTTTTTAAATGTAGATTTTTTTCGTCTTTTTTGCATTGCTTTGTCAATTGTGCAAAAATATTTAACATGTTATTAAGAAGGAAGGAGGGAAGGAAGGAAGGAAGGACGGAAGGAAGGAAGGAAATCTGAAGGGAAATACTTTAAAATATGTTGTCAGTGTATAATCCCTGAGCAGTAGGATTTAGGGAGATTTATTTTCTCCTTTATGTTTTTTTGCATTTTCCACATTTCTACAAGGAATACATTTTATTAAAAGTCACCTAAGAATAAAAAAATAAAGAAAAACATACTTTATTTTTAAAACCCATATTCTATTACAACAGAAATTTTCTATTTAATTGTGGGAGCATTTCTAAGCAACTTAAAATTTTTGTGTTTGAGGTTGCATAACTGTCACATATGAATTCAGTTTCAACATCTTGGTAAGATTTTCTTTTTATATTTCAAAAATCACTTCATCAATCTATGTCAAAGGGATTATTTTAAATAATTTTTATTTACTTTAAATAACCGTAAATTGCACAAATACCTGACCTCATTTCTTGCCACTAAATTAAAACTTCTGTACAGCAAAGGAAACAGTCAACAAAACAAAGAGGCAACCCACAGAATGGGAGAAGATATTCGCAAATGACACTACAGACAAAGGACTGGTATCCAAGATCTATAAAGAACTACTCAAACTCAACACCCAAAAAGAAGATGAACACATCAAAAAATGGGCAAGAGACATGAAGAGGCACTTCTCCGTAGAAGATATACAAACGGCTAACAGACACATGAAAAAATGTTCAGCGTCACTAGCTATCAGGGCAATCCAAATCAAAACCACACTGAGATACCACCTTACACCAGTCAGAGTGGCCAAAATTAACTAGTCAGGAAACAACAAGTGTTGGAGAGGCTGCGGAGAAAGGGGAACCCTCTTACACTGTTGGTGGGAATGTAAACTGGTACAGCCGCTTTGGAAAACAGTGTTGAGAGTCCTTAAAAAATTAAAGATAGAGCTACCCTATGACCCTGCAATTGCACTACTGGGCATTTACCCCAAAGATACAGATGTAGTGAAAAGAAGGGCCATATGTACCCCAATGTTCATCGCAGCAATGGCCACAATCGCCAACCTGTGGAAAGAGCCAAGGTGCCCATCAACAGATGAATGGATAAAGAAGATGTGGTACATATATATACAATGGAATACTATGCCTCCATCAGAAAGGATGAATATCCAACTTTTGTAGCAACATGGACTGGACTGGAAGAGATTATGCTGAGTGAAATAAGCCAAGTAGAGAAAGTCAAGTATCACATGGTTTCACTTACTTGCGGTGCATGAGGGATAACCTGGAGAACAGTGGGAGAAGGAAAGTAAATGGGAAGTA